>OZ026627.1:22200-82200 GCA_964020975.1 Hermodice carunculata
TCAAATTTGATGTAACGTGGAGAAAATAAAGAGAGGCATCCGGGTTTCCCGTTGCAATTACGATCATCAAGATTTACTTGAAGAAAATCCCGAAACGTGTTGGCATATCATGGGCGCTTTTGTTGTATAGTGAAGTTTAACGTCTTGCAAATGTCTTCAGGTTTTCGGGGCATTCTCTTGGTGCAATGTATCAGGACAATAGTTGCACTTGAAACTGTATGACGATATATCGAATTTGAACATATAAGATCGTTTCCGTTGTCATATTTTTGTTTTAAAAGGGGAACAAAATTGAAGCCAAGAAGGGTGCGTGGAATTGTACATTAACTGTGTTTTATCTCCTTGCCAATTTATCGAAACAGGACCAATGTTCAGCTATGTTTACCTGTCCGTGTTATCATAGCACACGGACAGGTTCTAATACTCTTAATTATACATAACATAACATAGAAAACTTTACTTCCCGTCAAGAATTTCAGAAACGCCCCCCCCCCAAAAAAAAAGAAACAAACAAACAAAAAACAGAAACAAAACACAAAAAAAACTCAAACAAACAAAAACAAGCAAAAAAAATTAACAAAAAAAAAAAAAAAACCCAAAAACAAAACAAAACAAAAAACTAACAAAAACCGGATACGTTTAGCGCTGAAGCATTCTGTTCATACTATACAGATATTAGGTGATAAACAGACTACAGCTATTTGAAAAAAGAGGTAGTTCAACACCTGCTATGCCATACGAAGCACGTTTATCATGAACATTCGGCTCGAAGCCATGTGGCTACCAGGCTTATACATTGAGACTAAAGTTGTAGCTTCTATTAAAGAGGGGATAAGGTTTCCTATGGCCTGGCCCTTTCATGTCAGTAGATGACCAGAGTAAACTTCATGATGTTCAAATCCTCAGCCAAAACATATTCCCCGTAAATCAATTGGGTATATGAACATTTTGTTGCAGATATACGCATGTTAGAGCAGAACAATACAACATTGATGCTACAATGAGCAATCATGTATTGTGCAAGCGCCCGTCAACCATAGTAACATATTTTGATTGTTGGAGACAGCGTACTTTGGAACACATTCACGGCAAGAAAGCAAACAGCGCCATGGAACCCAATTATTTATACCTTTTTAGTGTCATTATCAATGGGGGAGGTACAAAACACCAGATGGCAACGCCAGATAATTATACCTGGTATCTAACTGTTACAGATGCAACCCTGCAGAAAATCAACGTTTGGCTTCTCAATTTCTCCTACCCCCACGAAGTACCACCAGATCATGCAGCTCACACAGATCTGAAATCAGCCAGTGTTGTCGTACTGTTTTATTCAACGTTTGGCAAGCCACCAAATGTAATATCTCGTCATGCAATACAGTTTTGTTTAACGTATGGCAAGTCGCCGCATGCAACAGCAAGTCATGGATTAACAGCAAGTCATGGATTGACAGCTCTTTGTTGAATGTATGCCCAGCCACCAAATAGTACAATCAGTCTTGTAATATTCTTTAATAAAAGTTTTCTCAAGCCGCCATATGTAACGGCCAGTCTTATATTACTCCTTTGTTGAACGTTTTTCCAGCTGCCAAATGTAAGAGCCGGTCTTGTATCTCTGCTTTGTTGAACGTTTGTCAAGCCGTCAAATGTAACAGCCAGTCATGCATCACCGTTTCATTAAACGTTTTCTAAAATGCCAATGTAACATCCAGTCAGATATCACTGCTTCGGTAAACCACTTACAAGCCGCGAGTGTAGCATGCAGTCATATATGACTGAACGCTACACTGGCTACATTATATCGTCGCTTTATTACACGTTTTTTAAGCCACCAATATGATATTCAGTCATACATCACCGCTTTAGTAAATGTTTTTTAAGCTACAAATGCAGCAGTCAATCATATATCACCGTTTACTTAACCTTTTTCAAGTTGCATGCCAATGTACCAGCGTGTCTCTTTTGCCGCTTTACCAAGTTAGTCAGTCACAGTGCTACATCGATTACCAATGTGAGGCCAGGTAATTAGTCGGGTGGACAATATATAATTGATGATTTATACTGTTCGTTACTTTTGTGTACCCATCCAACATTCCCATTACTTCTTTTTTTGCAGATTGGTTTAACCAACAAATAAATTGTTTTTGTCGAAAATACGAAATAAGATTGATTTGTCTGGCGTAGTTAACATGATGTATTCGTGAATTTGCGACCAATTTCTCCTTCATGAAAAGTGCTGTCGTTCGGAGCATTCAAAGTGCCAAATTTTACGGTAAATGCTTCGATATGTTCTTTCTTCAGAAAGCCACTATTGTGTTTCTGTTCACAATTAATGTTAAAATCGAAGTATGCTCAGTTCCCATGAAATGTAATCACAAGAAATACAGGAGGTGTAGCCTAGTTTGTATTCCGTGACTACAAGAAGCATGGACTATAATTTACAAATGTCTTCACAAACTATGAACACCATCCGTCTGTCTACAGCAAGTAACATGTTAAATGTGCGTCTTGCCAACAGAGTCTAAGTGCCTAAAGACTACACACAGGGCTCGCAACAGATATACCTGAGTTTGCCTTTGTGCTCGTAAGTTCATCAAAGAATGAACTTTTAATTGTGAAAACATAAGACTTTAGAGCAATTGCAAGTAAGATTCTGTTTTGGTAAATATTGATATACAGTTTATTACATTTATACCTAAATATATACAAATTTACAACCTATATAAACCAATTAAAAAAAAAAAAACAACGAGCACTGCGTTTGTGCAATTTTATAGTTGTTGTGTCAGGATTGGGACCCACAAAATATGACCACTCAGTCGTGAGTTACATTATGAATTTAAAAGCTTTTCAGGGATGTATCTCGTATTGAGCGTTATACGTGAAAATCCAGTGTTGCCTTATGATAACGGTGGGGCTCTGCTCCATTGTAGCCAATGAAGCGTATGTGATAGACAGCTTGCATCTGCCCCTTTATTGACACTACTAGTTGCTTGGGTGCAGTCATTAAATTTGGAACACCAAGTCACTCTTGGTATCAATCACAACAGTTGTGCTCATCGGAACTATTACGATAATTCCAGATGAAGACTTTTTTCAATCAAGTACCAAAATGTCTTCAGTTCCACAAAAAAGATACTAACAGACCAAACCCACAAGAAGTTTCGTTGCCGTGTTTGGGGTGCATTTCGGGAAGCTCACCATGCAAGAAAGCTGTAAACTCAAATCTCTAACACTGACAACCTAAGAGGACAACAAAAGTTGCCCGAAAGACGTAGCTAACTTTTTCCCACGTGTATGTTTTGTCGTTGCAGCTGTGTTTTAAATGACATACGTATCTGTCATTGTGCCTATATTATTTATCGTCATGCACAGACCAATTCGTACTGTGTGCACAATCTACAGGTTGCACATCTAAATTGGCCACAGAGGGCAGCACAAAGGTATAATGTATAATGACCAGCACTGTAGGATTTGGCTTGACCAGAGTGGTGGAATTTGTGGCATACTGAAATCCGTTATAAATATCTTTAATTCGGATTTTGCCGTCAAAAAATAGTGTGATTTGAATAATTAATTTTTGTCATATTTTTTCTGGTGGGTCGGAAATTTGAATGTGATATTGGATGCGGACAGGTGAAAATCCAACATCGCTGCGTTCAGGTGGGGAAAAGTAAAAAGTTTGGTTTTGATCAATATGTTAACGCCTATTATTTTGGAAGGCAGACTTGAACTTAATTGGTGAGCATAGTCTTCCTTAAAGTTAAAGCTTTTTCTCGCAGATACGCCAGGATGTGTTATAATGGTCACCTATGGGAAGTTTAGTTCAATGGTGCCACCTTTATCCTCGTGCACAATGTCAATTTTGTGCCCAGGTCAACATCCGGGACATCAGGTCACTGTCCATTTGTATCAGCTGGATATTGATGAGTACGTACAATGTTTCAGACTACAGGTTCGCGATCTACTGGGCATGGACCAGGGTTGGCCTGCTGAGGAGCAGAATTTGTTGTCATGGCATGACACCTTGTTTCTGGGACTACAACCTGAGGAGCTTTGTTCCAAGGCCTCGGCCTTGCTAGCCTCCTGCTTTTGTAAATTATTATAGTAGCGTCCAGCACATAGCTACAAGTTTAATATGTTGTTATGACTGAGTATACAAAGCGACCGCAGCACGTTGGTCATCGCTTTGCATAAACATACCTCGACGGACCTGATGTTGATGTATCGGCATGGCACATTATCCTTATAAAAATCCCCAGAACGGTCTTCTTTTGCTCTTTCTCCTTTCCACTTTCTTTCCTTTTGTGCTTCCAATCTTTCTTCTTCTTCCTCTTGAACTAACCCTTGCTATTCTTCCTTCTTATTCTCCTCTTCTCCATCAAAAGCGATCTAAACGATTATTCAACAGCCTACCTTTGTGCTCGCTGGATATAGTGCTTTTACTCGACCAAAAAAATCGCTACCGACCCAGTTGACAAAGGGTTTATGGCAAGACAGAGTACTGATACGAACGTTTCCTATAAATGTTTATAATCTTGCATGGTTTCTCTACGAATACATTATCCGGTAAAGGTAAACTTTTCATCAGGACCTCGGAGATTGTCCAATGTCACTTATTACTTATCTTTTTAACTTCTCTGAATTGTAAGATATTATTGCATCGATATAGCATTGTGAAGAGATCATAATAATATTATGATTATCAGCAAAATATACTGGTAATGGAACAGCCACCGGCGGAGTTATACTGAGCAGAATAGTTAGTTTCGGTCTGTATCCTACTCAAATAACTCTCGTCTCCGTACATTACTTTTCAAAGTCAACTAATGCAGCAGATGCCAGGTTAAATCAGTATAATGGGGGATTAAGTGATTCTCTCACGTATTGAGCTGCACAAAGAAACTTAAAGCCCAGGTAAGAATACGTACGCACCACCTTACTTACCAAATGCTTTCCAAAGTTTATTAATGGTCACAGTAACAACAGTATTGTGTAGAATGTTGATCCTATTTGTGTTAATCTTGTCATGTGACTGATATTTTATAGTAATGTACGTGTATACGTATTCCTCCAATCTTGTCATGTGACTGATATTTTATCGTAATGTACGTGTATACGTATTCCTCCAAATCTGGAGGTTTTGTGAAAGGATTAATTGAGATGATAATGATAATATTGATGATCCTGTTGATGACGGCGATGATAATAATGCTTATAATATTATTAAATTACCCTTAACGCATAACATACGCATAAACTTTGTGTTATGAAGACTGAAAGGGGTCACAAAATGTTACACGGTATTAGTTGACTAGTTGAAAGTCAGTACAAGAACACGGTTACTGTATGAAGGTACTAGTATAAGGTAGAAACCACGGGTGCCCTGTTGACCGGCACGATAAAAGACTTCCATTACATGATTGGCTCAACAAGTAGCATTCGGTGGTGGCTGAGTATCACATTTAGGCCGTTCCTATTGCTCCTGTGAAAATATTTCCTAGAGCATATTGTCCTAAAAGTATAAGTTTAAAATATACGAAGGTAATGTCCAATCGGTTTTTCAAAGTGGCTCACCTTGGGATTTTTGAACATTTTGGTGGACATAATATAATGATACTCTCTATCAGTTGTCCAAATTTAGTATTTCTGGTCCCAACAATCGGAAGTAACTGCGGACATATTCGGAATGCTAACATGCCAGCCATGGGACCGTGTTAACCTTTGCATCTTGATTACTAACAATCGGTATCTGCTCTAACATATCTGTTTCACAACGATTTTTCTCTAAAAAGAACCCTCTGATGTTAATCAAATAAAACTGATTTATTCTGCAGCAAAAACGTATCAGGGATTATGTGCATCAAAAATGTCCCGCCAACTTTATGAATTTCACAAAACAACCATTTTAATTTTTTTTTTTGGTAAACAAACTGATACAGTAATGAAAAAATCATTTATACCTTTTTGCAGATACATTGTTTAGATTAAAATGCCACAAATCCATTTTATGTTGAACATTTTTCGAGAACTATCCCAAATGTTACAAAAAGCATCTTTTTTACCCAAAACGCGTGTAATGATTCAACTTTCAATTTTGAGTTCCATCTTTACTACAGACAGATCCTGCCCAACTTGCTGTAAATTGACTAAATAGGTTTATTATGTTAAGGATGCATGTATCTGTGATATTTGGCCCTGAAAGTGAAGTCCTTTTCCTGGTTGGACATTACACTTAACAACATCCGAATCCATTGAAATCTTGTGTTAGTTAGGGGCCAAAGCATATTTAGCAAACCGGATAAAGGTATATAAGACCAGGTACAATCAATGTTCAATATTTTCCAAAGGTCACAGGGAAATCAGTGTCATGACGTTCCGAATATTAAAAAAAAAAAAAAAAAAAAAAAAAATAATAATAATAATAATAATAATAATAATAATAATAATAAACAAATAAATATATAAAGCAAAATAAAAAAGACCTCAAAACTAGCAGCCTTGTCAGAAAGAACCGGTAAAGGCAATTGAAGAAAAATCAGGGTACAAAACGTCCAAGTAAGTCACACTCCCTGGTGCATGGGCATCTCAGCGAGTTTTATGGTTTTTGAAGTCCCGTGAATGCAAAATTCCCAAGCCCCTCTGATTTTTTCTTCACACATCTTTGCTCTAGAAGTCTGATACTCCATGTTCCCATTGACGATATTAGCTAAGGGAACAGAAATTTCCATAGATGGTCGCTCAGACCGAGTCGGTAATATAGTTGCGGATATTGTTTTTTTTTTTTTTTTTTATGTGACAACGGTACATGCCATGAACATCTTCAGATGGCCAGGTGACCTTGACCTTTGACGTTTAGAAGTTATGTGTAAATACGCATAGTTTGACCACGAGTTGGGTCAATAAGAAGTAATTTCAATAAACTACGCACCAGTGTGCACAATTTAGTAGAGGAAACTGGTCGATACACTAAACCAAAAGCGATAGTAGGTGAGAACTGTTCCGTGTGATGTACTGGTGAAGTGGAAGATGAAAAACATGTCATACTACATTTAACTATTACACCAATTGAAAGCCTCATTTGTGAAAAGCTTAAAAGTACAGACGGGAACTACCCTAACCTCACGGATCGATTACTCAAATTGAATATATAATGAATTCTGGAGACGGAGGTGACAATTTTGAGGCATGTTTGTATATATTTAATTTTGCAAATTCCGCCTTAGAATTGAGAAAAGAGTGTTTGGCCACATGACTATGTATATGCAAATATTCCTTATAATCGTTTACTTGAACATGTTAAATATTGATGGGTGCACCCAAACGGTCTCATAAATTTTATTTCATCTTATGCTGTATTTTTTTTTGGGGGGGGGGGCTTTTAAATCAGTTGCTCGTTCTTTTTATTTGATACGTGTTTACCATTTTATTCTGGGATGTTGATGTGTTTAACATCTGCATGGCTTATCGCTTTGTATTGTGTGTATCTCAATGTATACATGAATAAGTCCACCTTTGTAATCATGGTTTATGCCAAATTAAGCATTTCTATACATATATGTTTGTGTATCTGTATGTGTGTACGTGTACGTGTACGTGTACGTGTACGAGAAGTCGAAGTAAAGTTTCATTGACGTAAAGGGAGTCTCATTAGACTCATCCGTCATGCAAACTATGCATATAATGTAGAAAACAGAATGTGCATATTATATTATATCATATCATATTATATCATTCATATCATAGCATATCATATCATATCATATCATATCATATCATATCATATCATATCATATCATATCATATCATATCATATCATATCATATCATATCATATCATATCATATCATATCATATCATATCATATCATATCATATCATATCATATCATATCATATCATATCATATCATATCATATCATATCATATCATATCATATCATATCATATCATATCATATCATATCAGGATGTTTGTATTGGAAATGCAAATATGGTGCCGCCATTTAGCCGAATGACTTGTCCGAGGATTAATGGCACAGAAAGTCTTGCGCTGGTTCCCGAAGATAACCCGGTTTCATATTAAGGCTACTTAAGCATAAAACTTTCTTCAAAATTTCAAATTTTATGAATATGATTTGTTCCTTTCAAAAATTAATTTGCTATAGTGATTTAGAACGATGTAGTTTTCAGTGAATGGTACGGAATAGGACTTTGCTCTGAGAATATTGGACTAGACAGTGTTCAAACCGTTCATGGGCTTACAGAATTAGGTTTGTTAAGTTTCTCTTTGTATTATATATACATACATACATATATATATATATATATATATGTATATATATAATACGAAATGTACTTGTTATGTAGAACACAGTGGTATATATAAACATATATAAGTTCAACATGCTGCATATACATACTCCTACATAAAATGCAAAGCTGATTTTGCAAACACATTAAGGAATAAACATTATATGCAACTTAAACATACTCCATATCAATTGAAAAGCGGTAAAGAACGATGGATACCGAGAAGTTTAACTTGTGGGGAATTTGATTTGCCGAAACACTTGTGGAAATATTGCCCTAGTTTTGAATGCTTTGTATGTTCACAACTTTGATTCAGGGCATAGAGAGGCAAGTTTAATATTTGCGCCCTCGACATACTGCCCGCACAGCTTGTCATTAAAGTATTTTATAAACAGCCTATCGTTTGATATTTCAATTTGATTTTCCCATTAAGTAGGCATCCCCACACATGCCAGTATCCCAGATCCGACACTTCAACGATTGCTTTGTCAAAATTTATAAAGATCTAGTAAAGTATTGTGTACATACTTAACCATGTCATTATCCGGTAATCTTAAAGTGTGCATCCACAATTTAATCATTCTAACTTTTGGACGTATATGTAGAGGAAAGCCCAGTATCTGCGTATTTTCCCAGAGCAGGCGTTTGTACACGCCCAAACATGTATTTTAGCTGATTCAACTGGACTTTTTCAAAAATAGGAATTTCCTTAGTTCCTCTCCAGATTTCACAGCCATACGTTGGAATAAGAAGAATTTGACAGTCGAATATTTTAAGAGATACAACAGAGAACAGCTTTCCCATGGCACTATGGGATAATCCGTTCTTAAAATCCATTTGGAGCTCTGTGAACTACACGCCTAAACATGTTTTTGTCAGCATGCCTGCAAAAATAGGTCCAGGGTACAAAGTGAATAAACAAATTTGAAGTATGGTAGATAAGACATTCAAATATTGTCCAATATTGATCCACAGATTATTGATGAAAAAGACTTACGGTTTTTCCAATGTCGACGACAATGTGGCGCGTCGAATTATTTTAAGGAAAAAACCGTTTTCTTAGCTCAGCTGGCTTGCCAGCCAGCAGAGCTTTGTGACAATGTACCGTTGGTGGGTCTTTACTAAGTTATTTCAAATAGTCACACTCGAGTGATTTTTATATTTTTTTTATATTTTTGCTTTTTTATGGGGAAATATTTAAAAATCTTCCCCAAAACCGCTCACCCAATTGCTTTGATATAACACAGGAACACTCCTAAAGACTCCTAGTTCTTCCTTTGTTCACCAGGTGACGCTTTCTTCTTCTTATTTTTTTTTAAATGTGTTTTCTCTATTTTCGACTTCTTTTCCAGAACTGTCACTCAGGTTTAGGGTCAAACAAAGTTGTTCACTACTTGGCCCTGCTGTACATTCCTGAATTTTGACTTTTTTTCCAATTTGCGTACTTACCGGTAATTCCACCTTAACTGAACGGACATTCTAATATTCAATATCTTGTATTTTCTCCATAAAGTAGCAGTTTCCTTTTTAAAGTCCTCTTTAAATATGCTTCAATTTCTCATGCTCCAGTACAATTTATATACTTAATGAAATGTTTTAAGATAAATCTGAAAAATACTTCAAAATGGCATATGCGCTCAGCTAAAGCTTAACACAGGTTTATCCAGTTGCAACTTGGATTTTGTGTATAAGCTTCTAAAGTCAGCTCAGCTCGGGCTGTTAACATAACCCTCCATTAAACAGCCATGTGACTTGGATCCTCAACCTTAACGGTGTAAGAATTGTTTGGTGTTTCTGTAACCGGACTGCAGCTATTCATAGAGCTCAAGATCACCTGATTCGTTTTATAATTTTTCGAGTTACGGGTAAAATCTGTATTTTCAACATGACATTCCGATAGGAGAAAAGTAGATCAGGGTCATTAATGAAATAACAGGAGCAAAACGTGTAACTCACACCTTGCAATGCAATACTATCTTAGCGAGCCTTACGTTTTCTGACATTTCACGCGTGCGAAATCGCAAAAAAAAGGCAAGAAACGCGATTCATTCGAATGAGCATATGACCATAACTTTCGGCTCTTTCCCTTCATGTTACCATCAGAAAAATGTACCGAGGTCACAAAGCTACCCATGGATGGAATATTTGTCCGGACGGAATAAAAATATTTTAGACGTATGTGGCCAAAAATATAAAAGTAACAGCAGGTGTCCAAACCCGAGAAGCAACTTACGGTGACCCGAACAAAACAGATAAACAACTCACATAGATCCAGTGATGCTTTAAATAGATAAATAAATAAATAAATGAATGAATGAATAAATGAATGAATGAATGAATGAATGAATGAATGAATGGATAGATAGATAGATAGATAGAATGAACGAACTAACGGACAAACAAACAAGCAAACAAACAAACGATTAAATAAATAAATAAATAAATAAATAAATAAATAAATAATTAAATAAATAAATAAATAAATAAATAAATAAATAGATAAATAAATAAATAAATAAATGAATGAATGAATGAATGAATGAATAAATAAACAAACAAGCAAACAAATAAATAGAACAAAAAAGAAAATGAATATAGAATAATTACATCGTAACTTTTCTATAATTATCACAGTTGGCTCATTTTTCTCTGGTTAAATAATATACTCTGCCATCCCTATCCCCCACAAACGATGTTTTTCCTCAAATTGACAGGTTGAAGATCAACCTGGATTACTGCAAGTTATTACTGCTGCTGGGATGAATTCTGGTCGCAGACCATGTAAGTATCGGCTTTTAATAAGAAGCAAATAAAGCGCAGTGCATTGCGAGAGAAGTTCCATGTTGATATCTCTTCCTTGCCAATATGTGGACTGCTACTTACCATTAGTTCCCATAATCATCACTAAGATAGGACGGGGACACGTGTTATTTGGTAAGAATTTGACACACGATTCCCAGCTTTTTTCTGTACGGAAAAGTCAAATATTGATATCTTGTCGGGCTAAAGCTTACATTTAGTGAACAAGTTATTTGCATTGTTAACAAACATAAAAGATTTCATACATACCTACATGGATAAGTCTTCGTGGCGTTTTATTGGAAATCGTGACATATAAAAAAGTTAAAATTTGTAAAATTTACCATATTTTTTACATTAAGTAGACTTTGGTTCTTTGAGGCGTCTACCCTACCCCAT
Source organism: Hermodice carunculata (assembly GCA_964020975.1). Lineage (NCBI taxonomy): Eukaryota > Metazoa > Annelida > Polychaeta > Eunicida > Amphinomidae > Hermodice > Hermodice carunculata. Next base: position 33,707 of record OZ026627.1, read on the forward strand.
TCACGTAGATTGGAATGTGGCGTTCTTTTTGGTTGTAATAAAAGGTGTTTAGGTTGCACCAGAGTCTGTTTAGTTTGCACCAGACTAAAGCGAGATTCTATAAATAGACGTACTTGTGTCGTAGCCTGCCATGCCTTATATGCCGTTTCTCGTTGATAATATTATATTCAAATTATTCCATTTTCCGTCTAGGTCTGACAAATACTTTAGACACGGAAACTCGCATAACTTTTCAAAAATCCTCACCAGCAAATATTTAAATAGGCTGCCGACAGGTCCTGGTCAAAAACAACACATTTCAACAGCAGCAGCATCTCACACCTCCACTTTCCCCGTCGCAAAACAATTAAAGGTATAATTTACTTGTTTCACTTCAAGCAATTATATCCTGAATTATTAATTATTCTATTGAATCCTCCTTTTGCTATATTTCTGCTGTCCACGTTCCGCCAGCACATATTCTCCATATTTAATCTATGATATTTAAAGCCGGTCTGCCGGGAGAGAGCGTCAAACGGTGTCCATAAATAATTTCCTTTCACGTCTGGAACCGTGCATACCTAGACAATACCGACAGAACTAAAGCGATTTGTAGCTGATATAAATTCATGGACAGCTGAAAAAAATGTCACTGTTTGCCAGGAAAGAACAGTCGGGTGAACCATATAACAGGGTTTGGAGAGTAAAGGGAGCAAGATGGGCAACTTTAGTATGTAGTAGTAGGTGAGGTTGGTTATATTTGGGACAAGGGAAAAAATAATGGAATGCATCATCGTGAAGTGAGCCACAGGAGCAGGTAAGCACTTCTTTGACCCCGATTTTGAATAAATGCGAATTTAAAAGACTGGTTCCCAAGCGGAGACGGGTATGCTGGATAGCTATAAATGTAATAATTTCCTTTCATTGCAGCGAGCCGATATTTTTCTGTGACATCATGTGAAAAACATGAAGAAAAAGCAACGGCACATAAAGTAGGAAATTCCTTTACACTTGAGATTTAGCTCTATGTTAATTTGAAGAATTTCGAAATTCATGATATATTCTTTTCTTGGAAAGTACATATTTAAACCTGGGCACCATATTAATCAAAATGTAGAAAACAAAAAGAAAAGAAACGGAAAAATCATGTCGCGCATAAAACTATACCTCAAGATATGTATATAAATAATGGAGAGCAAGGTCATATTTTAGTCCGACGCTACTTCTTTAAGCTCGTTAGCGTCTTCACATAAAAGGTCTTAAAGTCTCCTCACATCTGTGTGCGGCATGACCAACGTGCAGGTAGTGGTGGACAGCGGTGTCTGTGCGTGGCCTGTTCGCTTTTAATATAAAAAGTATGTATGTATGTATGTATGTATGTATGTATGTATGTATGTATGTATGTATGTATGTATGTATGTATGTATGTATGTATGTATGTATGTTTTCTATTTCAAGTTGAAACAAGATCTTGCGTCACTTTGCCGCATATGACAACAGGACACCTGCACTGGCGTAAAAAATATTTAAGTTTGCCCTTTTTGTTGATTTTATTTGCTCATTAAGAACTTTTAAAGTAAGTTGATTTGCCTTTGTGAGACTTTGTTTTAACGTTTAAAGTTGCTTTATATGCCTTTGTCCGACATTGTTTTTGGGAATGTTATATATACTTTTTAAGTAGATTTGTAAACTCAGATCCGGCTTTTCATTTGGCTGATATTTTATGTGAAGCATTTTTTTTCTCCGCAGTGTGCGGGCGCTTCTTTGTGATAGACATTTTGTGCATATTTGCTGTATGGTCTGGTTTTGGCTTGCTAATGATTTATTTTTCATGTTCAGTATATTTTTTCCAAGGTCTAAGGAATTCCATATAAGACTTGAGATAGAATGCTTTTCAAGGTTTGTTCTACAATTAAATTTTGTCAGCAGTTTTTATTTTTATGTCTTCTGTGTCTGGGATGTGCAGTATGGGACTTTTAGCGGACTTTGTTTGAATATTCCAATTTGGTTTCGTGTACGATTGACATTTTAAATACACTATAAATCTTTTGTTCATTCTGTTTTGGTTTACTGTACTATAGATATTTTATGGACAGTTTTGGGTATGCTTCTCGTGGGAACTGCTATGTTGTTAACATTTTGTTGGCTGTAGTTTTTGCTTGTTTCGGAAGTTTTAGGACCGAGTTTTTTCTCGGACCGTTTTTATATCCTCTGTTTGGAGCTTGCGATGTGGTTGATTTGGTGTATGTGTGTGTGTGTGTGTTTTTCTATTTTGGTATTCTCTCTTTTACTTGTTATATGAGTGACCTCTTATGGGCAGTTTTCACATGTTCTGTTATGTATAAGGCATAAAATATTGCAGTGCTTGGAGAGCCAGGAGGGACCCCCTTGTTACTGTATCGTCCTCTGTCTCTAAACACTGGTTCTGAATTGTTAAGATGACCCCAAAGTCATTACTCTTTAACGCATACAGGTGCAATATTGTCTATCACAAAACAAACCAATCAACCTGGCTGAATTATTTGACAGATACCTGAAATTATGGTTGGAGTGCAGGAACTTTTGGACAAACAAAATTTTCTTCATGACTTTCTGTGCAATCGTTTTCGCACTTATATAGAAAATAAAGTTTGATGCCAATAGGGAAGTGAAATGTCTAATCAACGTAGCGAATCCAAATTGTGGGCGCATGTATCATTTCGGAATGAACTAAAATTCGAAATGTATTTGGAGCAGTACATAAATTTAAAACTTAAGGAAACATAACGAAATGCAAATTAATGCACATAACCTCCACATTAAAACTGGGAGGCATAAACCTCCGACCAAAGTTCTTGTGAGTCAAAAGAATTTATGATTCTTGTCAAGAAGCTGAAGATGAACATCATTATGTAATGTCTTGCAATAAGTTTCAAATTTTGAGGGACATTTTGCTTAAAAATGTAAACAAAAAAAATGGCTTTTTGGAGTCCGTATCATACAATAACCACGGTAATTATGTTCCGATTCATGATGACACTACATGGTAGCGAATGAATGTGTTCTTTCGGACAGTTTACAAATAAATTCCATATCATTAAGAGGCACATGAATGTGATAGTTTCATTCGTAAACCCCAAATTCCCATGTGTAGCCATTTAGCCTTTTATAATTTTTCCGATATAGCCACGAAAAAAAAAAAAATATATCATCAAGCAATAAGATTACAATAAGTGACAAACCAACAGACACAAGTGGTGTTGATGATAAGCCCAGTGATGCCTGAATAGACAATATCAGTAATGGAGATAACGGTCAAAAACTGATCACAAAATATCGTTATTCAACCCCTGCTGGCATACATGCTGTTTAGTATGCGGAGTGGCTCAGTTGACAATGTAAAAAATGCTGTGTTGGTTCACTTTACTGCCAAAGGTATTTCCGATGCCAAAGGTGCCCTGTGACATAACCGTGATTGGGGAAAAAAAGAATAGAAAAGATTCAACTGCCAGATCTAATGGGAGACCAATGAGGAAGGGTTTGCTCGTGTTGTTTGCGAATACAATGAATTAAAAGACAAACTCGACATTGCCGCTTCATGTCCAAGTCGCACTTACGATAACGTTGTGTCGCTGAGTAATGGACCCCTAATTAACGGCACGACAACACTGATCCAAAACAGCGGGGTGTCGGGGGTTAATACTTTACCCACGGGTGCTGACAAGAGGAATGCGAATCACTATTCAGTGCCCAACCCCCTAGAAGTTGATCATTCTGTTCTGCAAGAAATTGTCAGTAGACCATTGGTTACGACTGATAATGCTTATACCGAAATAAGGATAAATTACAGAGACAGAGGTCGCGGCCGCGGTAGAGGGCATGGCTCACGATGTAGTGCAGGTAAGGGCCTTGGCACGGGAAGGCCATTTGACAGTGTCTTACCATCAGATCGCTCTGCTTCTGGTTCCATACCACGAGTCTTTAGTCAGATCTCTTCGGGCAGGGCAAGTGCTAGAAGTGCCAGCATTGCTAATACTGAACCAGGCAGCTCAAGAAATGACTTTGTCTCCGGTCGTAACCAATACGCAGATAGTGAGGGGTTTTAGGTGCTTTGGTATGCCAAGCGAAAAAAAAAATCGCCCTGATGAAAACAAGCCTAGAAAAGTCATTACCGGTAACGCCACTCTCCGATCTGGCCATTTCAGAGGTGCACCTCAACCCAACCGAGACTTATTTAAATAGAGAGTTGATAAAAATACTATAGTCAGAGATTTACGTTTACATGTTCTCGATGCAGAGTTTGATGTGAGAGTTCCAGAATGTGTCACCAATCTTAATGCAAAGTTTAAATCATTTAAACTTACTGTACCAGCTTCACATTTCGCTGAATTGTTTGATGACACACTATGTCCAACTGGAGTAATGGTAAGAAAATATGTCCCCCCACGACATTCGGTCGATAAGAATCCATACTAGAAGCCATGTTCACGGTGGTGTACTGTTATTAAATACTCATGGCAGGGGTACAAAATCTTTCCCTATGCACTCACAATTCACATGGTCATGCGACCGGCAGATTTGAGTTCATACAGAAAATAGCTGAAGATAACGACATTATTATGATTCAAGAGCACTGGTTATTTGAAAACCAGGAAGGTGTATTTGAGAGAAACATACCCAAATTCTCATGTCACTACGGTTTCAGGTATGCAGTATGATGAACTTTTGCAGGGAAGGCCACATGGCGTTTACGATATATTGTGGAAAAATGCCTTGATTACACATGCTATCCTGTATCTTTTAAATCTAAACGTGTATGTGCTGTTTTACTTGAAACACAAAAGCAGCTGCTCTTCATAATTAATGTATACATGCCATGTGATATACAATCTGTAGATAACAACGCTAGTGAATATTAAGTTATTTTAGAAGAAATATCACTTAAATGTCAAGAAAAAATGTTAATTACGTCATTGTAGGGGGTAATTTCAATACAGATTTTTCCCGCAAGAGGTCCAGGAATACTGCCCTTCTGAATTCCTTTGTGCATAACGAAGATTTAAAATGTCTAACTTTTTTTTTCATAAGACTGCCAATATACACTTCACTTATGAAAGTAAAATGAACGGTGATAGATCCACTATCGATCATATTCTAGTTTCAGAAAACTTACATGACCAAGTGGCCAGTGTGATGTTAATCATAACGGCGAAAATATGTCAGAACACTTTGTTGTTACCGTATTGCTGAATGTTCCAACTTCTGTAGTGTATGTCGGTGAAGACATAAAGCCTTCTCCACGAGCATTATGGCATTTAGCTACGGACGAAAATATGGAATGTTCCAAAGTTTCTCTTGAAAATAAGTTGAATCGTATGAATGTGCCATGGGAAGCTATACACTGTTCTAATATTGCTGGTGGCCAACACGAGGGTATGGTACAATGTTATGACCAAATCATGTAAGCTTGCCTTGAACCTGGTGTAGAATTCATCCCTCATACTACTCCTAAAACTAAAGTTGTTCCCGGATGGAAGGAACATGTTGAGCCCCTGAAACAGAAAGTTCTTTTGTGGCACTTTATCTGGAAATCTAATAATTGCCGTCGTGAAGGTTCTATTGCACAAATTCGTCGACAAATTCGTGCCAAGTATCATCAAGCCCTTAAGTGTGTCAAAAAGAATAAAGATAATATATGTGCCCAGATATTAGCTGAGTCGATATGTGGTGATTCGTCAAGAGACTTTGGAAAGAAATTAAAAAAGTAAATCAGAGTAAAAATACTAAGTTTCATTGTACAGACGGTGAATATAATCCTGTAAATATTGCAAATCATTTTGCTGATGAATACGACGTTTTGTACAATTCTGTCTCTTATGATAAGAAGGGAATGGATGAACTTATATGCAATATCAATTCTTTGATTGAATATAAGCATTCTTATGATGGAAGTAAGGTGGAACACTCATAGGTTACTGTTGATAGAGTAATGTCAGCTGCAAGATGTCTGAAACTTGGCAAGCACGACGGAGACACAGGGCACTATTCGGATCTTATTAGATACGCATGCAACAGTTTGTACGTGCATTTGTCCTTACTTTTTAAAACTATGCTTACTCATGGTTGTGCCCCAAGCATATAACTTACTGCCATACTTCACCCTATACCCAAGAACAAAAGAAAATCCCTGAACGACTCTGAAAACTACAGAGCTGTTGTCTTAAGCAGTGTCATTGGCAAGCCATTAGATTGGATGATATAAAATGAAAACCGTAGCGTACTTCATACCTCAAATCTTTAGTTTGGTTTTAAACCTGAATCTTCGACCACTCATTGTTCCTTTGCAGTTACTGAATGTATAAATTACTATCCACGAGGTGGAACTGATGTACATTTAGTTAGGCTAGACGCCACAAAAGCATTCGACAGAATTGGATATGTGAAACTGTTCACGTTATTTATAAATAGAGGTTTATGCCCCTTGATATGCAGATTGCTACTTGATATGTGTGTTAATCAATATATGAAAGTCGTTTGAGGTGATTTCAAGTCAAGACTATTCGGTTGCATAAAATGAAGTGAAACAAGGAGGGGTACTTTCACCCATTCTCTTTGGCATGTATATTGACGAGCTCATAAAGAAACTCGAAGCATCTGGCTTCGGATGTTATATCGGAACGAACTTCATTGGTGCTGTCGCATATGTAGACGACATTGCTGTTCTTGCTCTAACAGCGGCATCAATGTCTTAGTTGTTAAATTTATGTTCTTTTTTTCTAATGAGTATAATGTGCTGTTCAATCCTAGTAAATGTGTGCTCATCAATTTCATGCAGAGTGGTAACGTGGACGAACTATGATTTTCGTGAGTTGGTACAAGGTGTAAAAAGTACACCAGATTCTGTAATAAATGGAATAGCGTCTCTGTTAAGAGAATTATGTTTAATTAGAGATGGGGAGCCGCATGGTAACTTTTCTCGGACCGAATGCGATGTGTGCATAGCCCACTTGTGTACGGCCTAACATGTTTATACAAGTATTTGAATAATCGGATCCGGAGTTACTGTGCTTTGCAGCATTCGCTACACATGTTTGCAGCGACGTACATTCGTGATTTTTTTCTATGATATATACAGTGTACTTATACATTTATAAATGCAATTAAAGATGTGATGATGATGATAATAATAATAATAATAATAATAATAATAATGATGATGATGATGATGATGATGATGATGATAATAATAATGATAATAATAATATCTGAATTGTATAATGCAGCTCATAAGTCTGCGTATCACGTCGCTGATGGATTAGTTTTGCTTATGTATGTGTAACTTAGTGTTTCAATATTGAATATTATATACTCGCGGTTTGATAGTTATTCTTGTAATGATGATATATCCATGGCTTTACAGGATCAGGAGGGGCCCATCGGGCGTTTGTGGGCTGAAGCAGCGGCTGTTATTTTCTGACCAGAAGCAAGGCGGCACCTGGTGGGAGAGGCCATAAATATTTGTGTGGAATATCCTTGTAGGAATAGATGAATGAGGCAAGCTGCTGCTTGGCATGCAAATGAGAGGACACCAGTAATCATGAATGAACCAAACAACTACCAAACATTACACTAAAAAACATTTTCGAAAATATTGTAAAATAACATACAAACAAGCCGGAAGAAATTGCTTTTTAAGTATTTTCTATGGGCCAAAAGCGAACATTCAAGTTTGTACAAAGCTGTATTGGTGGTTTTAAGAAATTTCGTATTTTGGGGGATTAAAAAGGTGCATTTTGGTGTATTCTGAGCTGTCTGTTTTTGTTTTGTGACCCCCCCCCACCCGCCCATTTAGAGATGGTAAATTGATTTACCCACTTGTTTTGGGATGACAACATTTAGTGCCCCCCACCTCCAATATCCCGAGCGCCCTGCCCACTCTCGCAAATAATGCAAGTCCCCTTATTTTCTATGCAAATATACATGCATCGAAATATACATACATGAACTAGGGGAAGGTGATTTATATCCCATTTAGAGAGTGGCATTAGTACATTTATTTCACCCACTGATACCAGGATATATCAAAAGTTCACAGTTCAAATAACCCTTATCGTCATTTTTTTATTGATTGGATATATTTAGGGCCAATAGTGCATACACAGACTCAACTTGACTTGTGACGAATTTGTGTAATTTCCAGTTCAAGGCAGTCATTCTGTGCTTGGACCTTTCTGACATCTCGTGTATTTGGTTTCCCTCTTGTGAATGTACATATTTTCTTTAACCATCCTGTTCTCAGGGAACGTTCAAATTAAAATTTTATTATTTTTATTTGTATTTGTGCATATCGTTGAGCATCAGATACTTTTCTAAGTCTTGCCATTATAAACAAGAACTTGTTATATATTATGTTTGATCGTATTTGCCATTTTATTTCACGTAATTGCATTTGTGTTTTTTTGTCCAAAACCACTTCCTAGTAGTCATTCCCCTATTCCGTAGTCTGAACCATTTACTCTCCATGCGTTAACCGGTGACTCTCTACCCTATACTCATATGGAAGTACTGTTGTCCATATTGCACACGTTCCTTTGTAGAATTTTGACATAGGCTGTATTCGCCCAAACAAATTAAAGGGTCTTCAACGGGTAACTACTCAGACCATGTTTCGGAGCCTCTACCCGTAAATAGATGCTTTAAATACAAGTGGGTTTTTGTACCACGTACAAGGTAAAAGCATGCAGCCGACACACACACACACGCACACACACACACACACACACACACACACACGCACGCACGCACGCACGCACGCACACACACACACACACACACACACACACACACACACACAAAGTGTCCGGGAATTTAAGGCTGTGGAGCATTCCCGATTGCTTCCCGCTAATGAACCGTTTATAACTCATTTGGCTGTTGAAGCCTTAACTTCCCAAAACGGACGTGATAACATTATTTTATTAATTAATGAATAAGTTTATATATAGACCGTGACTGGATTAGCTACGGAGCCTTGAGATATTGCATTGTGCTATTTGTTTCAGAACTACAGTGCCATCAGAATGTTTTGCACCGTCTCCTCTGGTGGTCCCTCCGCGTGGTCCTCCTCAGGTACAACTTGTACAAGGGACTCCTGCAAAGAACACTATTAGGAAGTTTGATGTTAGTTACTCAGTGTGCTTCTTGTACTTACCTGGGGCCCCCATTGGCCATAAACTGGTTATGGTGTAAGAATTATAATGTTTATTACACTTTGAAAAGTGGTATCTGCAAGTGGTTCCACTGGTGACCCCCCCAGAGTTTTGGAGCAAGACTTTCTGCCGGCACTGTACACGGGAGATGTGGCACTGCTGCTCTTTTTGTATAATTTAATTTGATTCTTGTCATATTTTGTCTGATGTGCAAAAAGCAAGACATAAATATCACTCTAATCAAGCATTTTTTCTGATTAATATCGAACAAGTAATTGATAACCTGCATGGAGCCTATTTTGCTACGCTAAGCATGTCACTGGCGTGATACTTTGAAAAGTTTGGTTTCGCGGACTTGGAAGGGAGTTAACACTTAATTAGATAATCAAAAGTCTGAAAAGTGTTACTGTGCGTCGCTTTTCAAGTATTGCAAATTCTCTGTACATAGAAACTTCTTGTATAGTACTCGGTTTCATTTTCACTCTGGTTTGGCGTCCTTGAAGTGCACAGCGATCGAGCTGTCGTACATAAAACCATAATGTTTTTAAAATATACAGACTTTAATGTCATTTTGTTTCACAAAGGAACGTGGGAATCCGATACGTTTCACAGGTGTAATGCTGGAACAAATGCCGCTGGTTAATGCCAAATGTCTGTGTCACTTCAATAGCTCATGGAACTTACAATAGGGTTTGATCTAATTTCCTTAGTTCACATATTTAAGTGGACTACCGAAAGTAAGGATGGTTGGACAAATGAAATCTGGAACATTTTTACCTTCGAAAATAACAAGCAAAATCAGAAAAAACGAACAGCTGCTTCAAATAACTGTCTTATTTCCTCAATCCACAATGATGTTTTTAGTGTTAATGTCACTTTTGCTGGTAAAAGTTGACACGACGTATAGAGATATATCACGCACCTTGCATAAAAACGGGCAGAGTAATTACCAGAATGGCCAAAATGGACTCCAAATTGCACGAATGTTTTATCAGAATGGTATCTTTGAACTGATAATTGAGGAAAATCAATGCATTGGCCTTAAAGTTAAGTAGTAAAGTCCTGGTTGGCTGTTTCATCCATTAAATCCCGCAAGGCTATCGTGAAATGGTCCTGGAAGACTGACGGTTGTCTGTGGGTCAGGTTAACGGGATTCATAGACCAGTGTCTCTTGTGCCCTGAGTATGAACCGTGTGTCCTTTACAATGTGGGAGGTAAATAGGAAAATCTATATTTAAGTACCTTAACTCTTTCATTCCCAATTTTGACAAAAAACAGGGTTGTCGAGCCAAAAATCTGTGTAGCAAAGTTGTCATTAAGTGTAGCATCTTGTCCACTTCTTTACATACGAAACACTTATTTTTGAGAAAATCTTTAGCAATTTTGAATAACTTTGTAGCACACTTTCGCCTCACTGCCCAAGTTGGACAGTCCTAAAAAGCACATGTGCCTTGAATTAACATAACTATGATAGATTCACATTCTTTGTAAACTGTCAAATTTAAGAATTGCAAGGTTTGTGGGACAGATAACATCCATAAAGAGTTTTCATATATGCTGGGCCAGTTTTAATTCATTCCCTTGTGCATTAGTTCAATCATTGTAAATGACTTAGAAGCTGCCCTGATGAGTAGTACCAAGGCTTATTTGAACCTATCCACAATGAGGGCAGCACTCACCTTCTTAATAACTGTCATGGCATAACGATCACCTCAAATGTCCACAGACTGTTTACATCAGTCATCAAGACGCAGCTGATGGCTTACATAGAAGAGCATGGGGCACCAGGGGAACTTCACGGAGCATACCGTAAAAAATGTACAGCAGCGGATCAGTTTTTTTACCCTGCAGGGATATTGTACATTGCGGAGGCGTCAAAATAATAAAAAAAAAATAAAATAAATATAAAAAACAAACAAACAAACAAAAAACGTGTTTAAGCTTTCTTGATATGTCCAGAGTTGCTGTAGATAGAAAATCGGATATATAAACAGCTATGATATAAAGAGATCCAGGGTAAAGTCTGGAGGCTTATTACGGGGTTGTCCAGCAAAGTGGATAATAAGGTTATTTTTGGTTCCTGGGATGAGGTCCTTTATGGAGTACTAAGGGGCTGCATTTTATCGCTTACACTGTTTTGCTTGTTACGGCTGGCCTACTTGATTTGCTTAATAAACAAGACATAGCCACTGAACAGAAAAGGAAATGGATCCCATGTCCCCTCTGTGCCGATGACATTTGGCTTAATATGGCTTCCAGTGAAAGCACTTCATCAAACATGTTGAATGTTGCCAGTAATTTTGCGACTAAATGGAACAGGGCGTTTAGTCAAAGCAAGTCCAAGGTTGTGGTGGTTGGCAAGCGCATAGATTGAGAAAAAAGTGGAGATTGGAAACTTCCTACCTAAAAGAATGCTCCTCATGTAAATGTTTTTGTATTCTTTTCTCCCAGTCCTAAGGTGACACTCCTCATATTGATATGGGTCTAAAAGCGAAGTCAGCTAAATTGAGAAATCATATGTGTGGCTTTCTTTCCGCACGGAAAAATATAAATCGGATAGAATTTGGAAGCAATATATGGGGGAAAGCGTCATTTTCACCCTCTGTGTTTCATGAAGTACTTTCTACTTTGATATCTATTCAGTGCTCGGTACCGAAAGCAGTTCTAGGCATCAGATCTAATCCAGCAATGTCAGCTACCCTTGGGCAGCTGGGGTGTCTCCCAATTGACTTAATTTAGGGTCGCGCATTACCATCTGCTGGAATCTCGTCTTTGTAAGTAAGCACTTGATGATGTTCTGAATGTCTATATCGCAGGTTCTAAGCTTGCCTGGGTATACTCCTCTGATGTTCATAATACACCGTATACTAAAACACATTGGGCTTTACCAAGTATTCACTAGCCTAAATGAAACATGGCTCCTACCCTCTAAAAGTGAGTTTTCAAGGCTATAAAGTCCCTTTCTTTCAAGATATAGATGACATCCTTGAATTGGTACCGCTGTATGGAATTTTCTACATTTGGCAAAACATATATCTTCAATGTGCACGGATCATATGCCTTACAGCTGAAATTTAAGGCGCGAATCGGCTGCCTGGGTGCCCTCATGGAAAACGGATACTTGTCGGAAATTAATTATTAACTATTATTAACCGACCTTTAATACAAGTACCAGCATGCAGACGGTTCTACCAAAAGATAACATACGGATCACAGCAATGGTCCAGGTCAACATCTTTTCTCGGCGCACTCTTTGGGCGCTGCGCACCGGAGAAAACCATCGACTCCGTCAAAATTTGGTACTGATAGAGTGCCAGCGGCAAACACAGGCGGTATGCCTTGCTTACCATTTATTTGCGCAAAGCCGTCGACAGCAGCCGGGACATTGTCCTTTTTCTCAGTGTTGAGCTGTCATCAATAGTAAGAAATAAAAGAAACTCCACAAGGTTAATGTGCCTCTTGTTGACGGTCTTACGGGGCGCGATGTCGAGAGACGCACTCGTGTAAAAGTATTCACTCAGTTTCACAATGTTAGTCGATAACAGTCAAAGATAACAAAAGTCGATGCAAACTCAAAGTCATTATTAACCATATGCCCGGTCCTTTTAATTTGCAAAATGATTCATTGGGTATTACGATAAGGACGTTTACAACGGAGTCGCCAACGGAACGGGATTGGAAATTGCGGTAGAAGTGATCCTACGCTCAGATTGAAGCCATACACTCGATCATGTCTCTTTTAGTACTTACGGTTTGCTTGTTTACGTACAGGGGAAACCATCAATATCTGAGCCTCATATATCCCAGCACTAAATCCTTAGTGGCTGTTACGCTGACCTTCCAGTAAATGTCTGGAATTTCACCGTCCCACATGCAAATATATAAATCAATGCCTTTTCTTTTGTGATATAAAAGTCTTGATGTTGTGCTTTTGTTTTGTTTGTAATACTTTGTATTAATTGATTGTGAGAGTTTGCAACTATGCCTAACATTAATGCCAATAGGAACAAAGCTCCAGAAAGTGTAAGGGTTTGTACATTATAGACGTTTCATATGTAAATTGAAGTTATGCATATGTAATCTATTTTAAATTCCTCATTTACATAATTGTATTATGAACAGTTCACTTCCGTTTATAGGAAAGTGTATATTTCATTACGACTATACACTTTGGATCTGTCTTACTGTTTATTGTATTGGAGGGTTCTGGTGGGGGGGGGGGGGGAGGGGATTCCTAGTACAGTGAAAGAGTTCAAAGCCGTGCAGGTATCGCTAGAACCTGACAACGGACAGCAGGTTTGATTTCTCTCTCCATCTGCTTACATTTTTATGGGTATTTTGAAGGACGTCCGGAAAAGTACTTAAATATCAACGTCTCAAAGGACGCCCAAACAGATGCAGTTTACCAAGACTGCCAAATGAAGTTGAACGTCGCCTTTTAGAGGACTTCCCCTTCAGGTTACTTTATCCAGGCATTTCAGTGTTAACTGATTGCGATTGTCGGTCGACTGTCAGCTAAACCTGCAAACTTATAGCTTGCAAGGCATCCTTATTACACGGTCGCATTCAATGTATACCGGGGTTTGGGGGCAAACCAACCCGAGACGGATGGGCCTTTCTGAGGATAAGTTACACAGAACAGTTCCAATTTCATATGATATAGCTAGTTCCACCAAAAGTCCTCATGCGGTTTTACTACGCTCTTTTTTTGAGTAATCTATATGAACCATTCAACATGTCATGCACAGTTTCACCATAGCTTTAGTCTGCACCCCTGACTGATTTCGGCAAGATTGTAAACATTTCCAACACTCAGCCATAGCCAAACTTGACGAGGCTCATCTCCAATCTCTGCAGATTGTCATTCTTTAGTCTGTGAGACGTGAAGAAGCAGCAGAGCTGATGAGGTTTACTGTGCGATTTTTGTTCGGGTTGTGGAACTCGGTGTACTTGCATCATTTGATCAGCTATGCAATTTCGGATATAGAATTAATCGAACAGCGCTTTCTAGTAGTACCAAGTGACAATGAGCGCCACGTAGCGGTGAAAAATCTATCCCTATAAAAAATACCAAGGTCGTTTAGTCATTCCCGTGTTATGAGGTGTGTTAGTACTCACAATGCTAATGACTTCCATTCTTTTCTGATATGCCTAAATGCACATTTACTTACTATTAAAAAATTACTCAAAATTGACAGTATTTTCTCAAGTGTCACAAACCTGACACATTAAGTTGACGCATTGACTCAGGGTTGGCAGTTAAATAGAGCTTAATTGTTTGAGGAGTAGGTGTCATCATGGAGTTTGTTTTACATCTCTGGTACAGGATGTACATTGTTGCAATCCTTGTTAGGATTTTCCTTGCTTTGTACAGGTGGTCTAGCTGCAACTGTTTATTTTACAATCACTGGGACTGAATATAATGCCCCAGCTTGTTTCCACTTCAGTTAAACATTGGCGGACGGTTTAAATAGGAAAAGCTGTCCACCTGGAAAGGGTACATTTTGGTTCAGGGGTAAGTCAAATTGTTCTTATCTGAACCTGTACTATGAAAATTTGGTAATTATGGTTCGTTTGACAGGTATTCTTCTTTGATATGAAGCTCTGAATTTATAAGCAAAACTTCAGATATTTAGCTAATTCATCAATTGCCACGTTCATATTTATTCATTATTAAGTGGGTTGTCTTTGCTGAATATGTAGCTTAGGCAAGGAGCCGCTACTCAGAGAGACATGTACGGGTAAAAGGCTCCGAAACATGTTGAGTAGTTACCCGCTGAAGACCCTTTAATCTATTTGGGCTAATACAGCCTATGTCAAAATTTTACAGAGGAACGTGTGCAATATGGACAATAGAACTTCTATGTATATAAGTTAGACAGGGACAGGTTAGCTTATGGAGAGTAAAGAGTTCGGACTGCGGAATAGGGTAATGACTACTAGGAAGTGGTTTTGGACAAAAAGACACAAATACAACAATGAAAACATGAATCGTGCGAACTCAAATAATGCCCCCCCCCCAAAAAAAAAAAACAACAACAACAACAAAAACAAAAACAAAAACAAAAAAAAACAAAAAAAATTAAAAAAAAAAAAAACCCACAAAAAACACCCCCCCCCCAAAAAAGGCTTATTGTTAGCAATAGCTTAATATTAGGATATTAGTATTCAGTAAGTGAAAGTGGCATAATTGTGATATGCATTGCAAAAATAATAAAAGGCCAATCATTTCGTTCTAAAGCAGCTCACTTTTTGGTCTGAAACTGGGCATAGCAACAGATATTAAGAAAACAAAGGGATAAAGAACATTCCTTTTACAGAACGGTGTAATTGGGATCTAAATTACATTAAATTTGCATTATTAAAGAAAAGCACAAACGGCATATAATTTTTGTGGAGGTGTGTGACACAAACAAGTATAAATTATGCTAATTATATTCAAGTCTGGGCATTAAGCTCAGGTACGGTTACAAAGTACTAATTTGCCTCCGGCCAAGGCGTGACATGGCAATACAAACCTATGATTTTTTCGTAAGCACCAAGTAATAGACGATTCTCAATTATATAACCGACCTGCTCAATTGTTATATTATGCAAAATATACCTCACTAGGTCTACTTTTCTCTAACGAATATTCATCATCTCACAGTCGTCAATCTGCATTTCATCTGGGGCACATTTTGGAGTGATAGAATATATGATGTTGAAGTCATAGCTATTATTGTTGTAGGTCTACCATGCCAAGGACGTCAAAAGTTGCATTTTTTCTGAATACCTTTTCATTATGATTGAATGTGCAACTTCTGTGCAAACATGAACCCCATTTTACAACTTTGAAGCCTATAACTTTGTCCGTTGTCTAATTGACATTTTGACTTCTCAAAAAGCGTTAGCCTGACGCTCTTCAACATTTATGGTGATTCTACCTTCGCCAGGTTTCTGCCGAGTTTTCAAATAGTTACGCTCTGGTGGTATTTTCCCAAATCTGATAAAACAATGTCTGAAATCATTCTGTCAATTGTTTCAAAATCGCATAGGGACACTTCTGTCTTCCGAGGACGGTAAAACCGTCATATGCTGCACAGGTGGCGCTTCAATTTATTTATTCATTTATTATTCTGTTCTTTAATCTTTACACATTTTTATGTATTTTTGCTAATTTTTTCTTGTCCAGAATCGTCACTCAGATTCCCCTGAAACTTGATGTAAGTATACATTGTAGAAGGTTCAAGCAAATTTGTTCACTAGGTAAAAATCATGTGGAGCTCTGATTTTTATTTGTTGTATCAATCCAGGTACTTGTAGGCTAATGCATACATTCCTATTGATTACAGTGTAAGTGGATGAGGCTGTAACGATAATTCACATTTTTGACTTCTTCTCCAAAACCGTAAGCCAGGCTTACTAAAAACTTGGTGGGGATGTACCTTGGCTGGGTTTCTACCGATTCTATAAAAAGGTCTGACTCCAGAGATTTTTTGCATTGTTATTATTTTTTAAAATTCTTTTTTGACAAAATTTTACAAAATCCTTTTCTCTAAAACCTTTGGCCGATTCCCTCAAAATTGAAAGGGAACACTTCTTTGTGACTCTGAAGCACGACGGGACTTAAAGGTTGAATGTCAAGGTCAGCCGAGAACTGGAGGTTCACAAATCTCTCTTGTTTGTCCTGCATATGCGCTTGTCTTGCCTTGAAAATGGCCTTTATGCAGACTTCGGCGTGAGGTAGACCATTTTAGGGTGGTATTTTCTAACAGGATGATGGGTTGTTATTCTACTACTATCCAAAACTAAGGCGCCCACATGCTGCGTCAGATGGGGCTTCAAACACCTTCAGTTGTCGCATCTTTTTCGGTAAAAGTTTTATCTTATCCATACCAGTCCCTGATCTTTATATTTACCTAAATTTAAGATGACAATTGCATATTTAAATTCTTCATGAAAAGAGCTTACATTCGAGTACCAACATGCCTGTAGTCTTAAGTCAGTGGTTCTAGCACTGCCTGACAAGTCATGCTGCAGCTGCCTTTGTGGCAGCTGCAGCAGGACTTTCCAGGCAGTGCCAGATCCACTGACCAAGACCTGTCACCATAGTATGGAATGAATCCATGGCAATGCCACCATAACCATTCCAGATATCTAATTCAATCGAAAAAAATGCAAGAATTGCCTAAGCTGTCATTGCGTACATGACCTTACATTTTGCGGCACAATGTAGGCTGTTGTTCCTGCAATTGTCCGGTTTTCATTCCCACTTGTTTTGTCTGCGTCTCCTATTTTGGGGGCTGCTGCAAATAACTTCCTACGCCAAAAGGATATCTGCCGGTTTGTTCGCAGCAAAACTTCTTTTCATTAAATAAAAAAGAAATTATTCATGCGGGCACTGGTAACAAAAACGGTATCTTGGTAATCCTCCAGTACAGAATAAAATAAAACCACCAGCTTTGTCAGCTCAGGTTACCAGATGTACCTTCTTCCAACGTGCATTATCCGAACCTGCGGCTCGGGTAAAAAGGCCGCAACTCATCGCATGCACCTGGTGACAGAGACTGATGACTCGGGCAGTTTAAAAGAGTCTATTGGATCAAATATTTAAGTAACTGTTGTATCTGTGAAATTGAAACCAGTATAATGTCGCAGAAAATATGCGCTTATGGCCTCGGGTAAGAATTTTGTTCAAGTATTATACTTTCACGCCTGCAGACCAAAGGTATCTTGTAATTTTGAATATTTTTTGCTGGACCGCCTGTGCGCTGATCTGTAAGCCTCTTAGCCTCTCACTACCTGCAGCTCCACATGCATCTGGTGCAGGCAGGTTTAATTTGCAGCCTAATGCCACAACCGAATTGCCCTATTGGGTTAGGCTACATTGTGTAAAATTTCCAGTTAGAGGGGTAATCTAGATGTGCAGTAGACCTGAAGATTAGGCCCAGATAACTTATAAGGCACACCTTCCGTGACAATGCGAGTCATCCCATTAAACTGTGATAAAATCCGATTGGCATAGATGTATAATGGTGATGAGTTGCGGACACTTGTGTTTCCCGGTGCAACCTAAATTTGAGGATATGGCCACGACGATATATCATCATCATCATCATCATCATCATCATCATCATCATCATCATCATCATCATCATCATCATCATCATCATCATCATCATCATCATCATCATCATCATCATCATCGATGATGATGATGATGATGATGATGATGATGATGATGATGATGATGATGATGATGAAAATAATAATCCATATTTCACTACGATCCTGTTCACTTCCTGTGTTACCGGGCCAACAGACTGATGCTTCTGTCATGATCAGGGCAGATTTGTATTATTTACTGCATAAACATCCATAAATAACACATTTTCAACCAAAAGCGAGCCCATTTTTTATTCAATTTAGGCATCTTTTATGTTTCAAATATCTTTTAATACATTTTCTTAAGATGATTCTGTGTTCGTTTTGTTTATTTTATTGAGAAAGTACTTTTGACCATGTTAATACATGGATCTGCCCTAATGCAGGTGGCTCCCTCTTTTGCTCAATAGGTATTAGAGTAGGACCGCATCTAAATGTGACTACATCCTATTATAACACAAAGCGACAGAACTTGTTCAAAAGACCTACCTACCTGTCTATCATCATGATAAAAATATATAAAAAAAAAAAAAACGATAGAGGTAATGAAACACCCTTGCCTCTTCTGTTTAGTGAAACATTCACCTCGTTTTACTGTCTTTCAGCAGGTTTACGTATGGCTCTACGGACTTGGATTATTCATGATACGTTCCCTGCGTATACCTCCTTGAACTCAATTTCCCGATTTGGTGTCCCATTGAGCACACAAGCCCATGTCATGGTAAATCTTGTCAAACGCTTGTCATTTTGCCCGAAAGGCACTGTCTCTCAATCACTGTGCGCATGTGCAGTTGACCTGTGTCTGCGCCAATGGGGCTGTCGTTCATTGGTTAGCAGGGCTCCATTTATATCGGTGAGATCCCAGCATTAAGAGTTTTGAATCACGGTTTTTACGGCGTATTTTACTGAATAAATGTATTGGGAATAAACAACTTGTCAAAGATTTTAAGGTAATCACTGAAATACTTTTAGTCTGACTTTGTAATTTACTACAAAAGAAAGCAAAAAAGCGGTCCGTTGATTTCAAAAGGGCACTTTCATAATTTCCTGTGAAAATGTTAACAACAGGCGTCTATGGCTCTTTTAATGTGCTTACAGGACGAGTCTGTTCCGGAATTACTAATGGAATAAGCATCACATTTCCATATATAACTTACTAAACTCCATAAATTGATCCTCACAAAACTGCCTGGATCAATGTTATTGCACCTGGCGTAATTTCAGGGCAACAGGATCAATGTACAGTGTCAGAAAGGTCACTAATTGTCATACTCTATGAAAGGGAGCCACAAGTGCAATTGCCACCAGGTGGCAAATCAGGTTTTAATATATGCAATGGGTATGTCAGTGTACATAATTGCTTATGAGCCCAGAGAGTGGGCAAAACCTCAGCCAATGGTTCCCAGCCAGGCCTGAGTCACGTGGAAGAGGAATGAAACAGGGTTAATTAAAACATGGCCACTGTAGAATTATGTCACATGTAAAAACCAGAACTACAATGATATATTCATGGGGATTGTCAAGTTATAGTCCCATGGTGCCCAATTGCCCAATAAGTAAGAATATAAATGCAGACGATGATTAAATTGTGGCACAATCGTGCCATTTGAACAGCAGAAAGTTAATAAAATGAAATTTGGCACGTTTAATCTGTTTGATAGACGATTTACTATGTGCGTGTTTGTTTGTTTGTGTGTGAGTGTGTGTGTCTGTGTGTGTGTTTTTTTTTTTTTGTCAATGTATAATTCTTGGTTGTTCAATAGGAAAAGTGTAAAATAAACGGAGCTCAGTCTGCGAAGGGGCAAGTATAATTCTTGAATGAAATGTTTCTGTACTTTGATTGAGAGTGGTGTTTATAGAGCAGTAATTTCCTTTACGTGTAGTATGCGTTGAGGTTGCTTCGTTCCTGCACTACACGATACGTCTGCATACGGGTCTTTTTTCTCACCCCCCTCCCCCCTTTTTTTTGGTTTTTTGTTTTTTTTTTTTTTTGTTTTTTTTTTTGTTTTTTTTGTTTTTGTTTTTTTTTGTTTTTGTTTTTGTTTTTGTGTGTGTTTGTTTGTTTTTTTGTTTTTTGTTTTGTTTTTCTTTCAAGCATCATTTTCCTGATGTCTTGTATTTTACCTGACAGCAAAATGGGTAAACGCATTATCTCACACTGCATCTTGTGTCAGCAGGCGGCCACAAGAACCATGTTTTACCACTTAACTGCCATTTTTAAAGAGTAAAGCCATGTAAACTGTAACCTGCGTTGGCGGCTAGAAAAGTTTTTTTACAAGATGCGACTCCCGTTCTTGTGGTTCTTTTACTTCTAGGTGGATGATTAACCCCTCTCGCGCCACTTTTCAGAAGCGCGGATATATTTTGCTAGATTTTGCAGCAGGTTGTCTCGCCAACAATATGACAGAGAATGTCGTACACACGGGCTATCTCAATGCTTGTGGTATTTGTTGCAAAATTATATAGTTATTTGAACATATTTTTTTGACATTTTTACGAATGAAAATAAAAGCATAGCAACCTTAACAAGGTATATGGATCCATATGATGATTATCATGAGTGAAGATAGGTTTACATAGGTAATATCAGGATGACCTGGGCTAAGGAATAGACTATCGACATCGCAGGGACATCTTTCACTAAGTACGGTAATTTTACATCATAGATATTAATAGGATTTGTTCAGCTCATAAATGAAAATTCAAGCTTGCAGCAGATTACTAAGATGGAAAAAGATTATCTATTGTTATACTCTAGCAAGGAGTAAGGGCCACACATCGCTATATTAGTCTACAGGTTGCAATTTTCTATACCGGGGAGGAAATGATTATATACTTTGTCTGTAAAGCGGGGGAGGGGGGGTAGGGGTATTCTAAAGCAAAGATTGGATACAATACCGGACAGAAATCCCTCATTATGATCTGGTGGTTACATTCCCTCTCTTAAGAGTAATGTGTGGATGTCTCGAAGATGCGAAAAGGAAGCACGTTATGAAATTACCACCAATTTCATTTATTTTGTATCTTTAATAAAATCTAAGTACTTTTAACGTTAGTATGTCTTGTAACTTTCGGATATTTAGATGCTTGAACAGCGGATCTTTATCAACAAGATAACTTGTATTACAAGGAACTTATGTAATCTGCTTTTGCAATGTGAAATAAGTGCTTAATAGTACAGCGATTAGATAGTACAAGAATTTAAGTACGACAAAAAGAAAAAAATTCTACGTGATCAGTAAGGTCTTTGTGGGTATATGATTATTTATTCTTTTGGAAATTCCAACGACTTTAATGAGCTTATTTCTAATTTTAGTCATTTAAACACCACAATTTAATTTTTCTTGTACACATAAGCCAATAAGGTTGAATTTGTCAACCTTGAAATCAAGATACTGTTTAATGTTAAGCCGAGAACAACATTTTTTTTTTAAATAAAACATATATTTGGTTTAGCTAACCCTCATGCAATCTGTTTTTGCATGCGTTGATGCTAATAGACCCGTGCAAAAAGAGAATAATTTGAATGTGACAAAAAAATTCACGTGATCAATAATGTTTTTGTGGGTATGTAATTTTCTGAAAATTGCAACGAATTTACAGACCTTTTTTCTAATTTTACTCATATGGGCATCACAATTTATTTACCTATCTATTATGCATACACGAAACTTGCTAACTCTAAATATTGGGGTAATGCTCAATTTTATGTGAGGAACAATATTTCTTGTTGGAAATGCAAAAAGAATTTATTTGATCTAAGATACCTTCAGTAGTAACTTGTCTTCTGCAAATTCCACGATTTTGAAATAAAACTGAAATGTAAAAACGTAAATTCTTAGCAACTTAGCACCGGAGCAAAACGTATGTACATAGCTACCAGGGATATACAGTTACTGTAGTATCTCCCGCGGCATCCGTGCACGCCGCCCGGTTTCGATAATTTATTATTAATGCAAAATGGCAATTAATTCTCCTTCTCTTAAATATATATATATATATATATATATATATATATATATATATATATATATATATATATATATATATATATATATATATATATATATATATATATATACAGAGAGAGAGAGAGAGAGAGAAGGAACCATACCCCTTTAAATCCTGTATCTTCACAAAACAACCTGGACGATTTAGAATCATCCCTCGATTGGCCAAAGCATATTGCCAAGTGTTTTACTAAAGCTAACAGTGGCCTGGGTGTAATCAAAATGCGGGTACAAAGTTCCCCCTGAAGCTACCAAGAGGCCTTACGTTGCCTTAGTGCGGAGTCACCTTCAATATCGTACGGTTGGACGGAGTGTTGCCTCCTAAGCAGACTTTCTTTGGGCGATATACTATGTTGGCCCCCAGCGAAAGTCTGCCCGGCCGTGTCGCAATACCATTTCAAGTGGCAATTAGCAGATCTGGCGATAACGTTGTCAGGCGCCGCTTGGCCAATGAATTGTACGTCGCTTATCGTGAAAGTTGCCTACTGCATTATTAATGAGCTGTGCGTCGTCCAATCATATGCGAGCAACACGTCACTTCCCACATAGCAGTCAAAATAACTCCACGAGGTCGAGGACCCAAGGGAGTAATCCAATTGACACCTTCTCAAACGTGGTTTACCTGCTTGCGTATCTGTGACTTACTGGAGTAAAAGATGTCAGAATGGAACAGGGTGCTGTGTATTGCGATCGGGAAATGTTCCCGGCGTCACCTTCACCCAGAATACAAGGCGACACCCCTAACTTGCTCAGTTCTTGCTGATGAGATTTTACTAGACTTACGACTTACGAGCGGGCAAACTAAGATTACGACAGGTTTGGCTGGAATAGGCGTTTTCCGTTTCACCAGGTCAGGTATTAGTTGGAATATTCGGCTTTTTCCACTGCCTGTTGGTAAAATTACAACAGTGTCTTTCTTCTCAACAATAACATTAAATAATGCTTGCTCCTGGTGTTTGGTCGCCTGATAATTTACTCCCATCTCTTGCCAACAATCCTCAAGAACTTCCCGGAATTTTTTCTCATCCATTTTTTTCTTTTTTCCCGTGACACTGACGCTGTTCGTAGGCAGCTAATTTAGTAATTACAACTGGGCTGAGTGCGTAACACAGTTGCCGTACATGGCAGAAGAGTAGCTGGATCAGGGGTTACATTAAGCTTGCGTCCTGCGTCATAGACGCAAAAAATAAAGAAATGACGCCTGGAAATTAATACAACATTGTCATTTTGCGTCTCTGTGGACGCACGCACAAAAACGCGATGCATTTTTGAAAGATACAACTGCAAAAATTACCCCAAGCGGTCACGGTGTTTTGTATCGACCATTATCAATCTCGTGATTATTTATTATACTGATGGAATCCTCTGATGTTCGTGTTTCTATGTAACAAGCTCTCTTATTTGCTAAGAAAAAATATTCGTGGGGTATCCCTCCAAAAATTTGCCAGAATGGGAATGGATGGACGTCACTTTACCTCATTATAAATGCTGAGAGCACTTCCAGGCTCCTCATTGGGTGGATTTGATCACGTGCCGCTCACTGTCCAATCAAATTCGTTGTTCCCCATGTGCTTGTCTCATGTCCGCAATGTTGGGAAGGTACAAGTCGTATCACGCAAAGATTATTGGACTAAGATGTTTAATTTTCAAATCACATTTTCACCAAGAAGAGTTCCAGCGAAAAAATCTAGACCCAGATAAAGGCACGAGTGAAAATTCATTACGGACGGCAAGGAAAATACGCAGATTAGCCATCGCAAGGTTACACGTGAACGAAGCGAAATTTTGCATTAGCCGGCCTAACAGCGTAACACGATGTTGTTCATCACTGTCTCCGTTGGTTCACGTGGTTATTGGTGTTTTTGAAACAAAATTTGGTTGTTTTGATTTCATTGAAATGTTTGAATGGAACAAATCTGTAGGAATTAAAAAAATTTATGATCGAAGGCCGGAAAAATGTGTAGCGGAAAACCATGCCTGGGTGCATGCCCGTGATAGGCTGTGTACACTCGCTTGTGTGTTGCAGGACTTGTGGGCCTGCCGTGTTGCTTGGTGAATTAGGTGACCGCAATTAAGATCAGACTCTTAACACCGCCTACGCTATCAAATTTTTCAGGTATACTGAAATAGAAAGTGCACAGAAATATAAATCATATAATTTCTGACAATTTCGTCACGTTGAATCAATCGCAAAAATAACAGAGCCCAGGCATGTTCAATCACGCATGCCGCTTTCTGTGCAAGCGAGTTAAAAACTGTCCGATGGCACACGGTGTACAACAACAGATACTGGCACAGTGGCAGCGTGCTAGGGGTTAAGCCCCATTCACAACCAATTTTTGGTAGACCAGGGATGTGCTATACAGACTTAGTCGTAATAGCAGGTTCCTGGGTAGATTGAATCCATCCTTGGTACCGTCAACAACTTTTAGACCCTTTTACATCAAGTTGGCATATTGGTAACTTTTTATTCAATCTTAAATTTTATAAATAATGAGTTACCTACGTGAGCATACAGACCCTATGTTATGTTCGTTTCTGGGCTTAATGTTACATGCATGTTTTATATATTTATCATTGTGATATATGTTAATTATACCAAATAAAATCAATTAATCAAATTACATCAAATGAAGTCCAGTTTACACAATTTCAGACTGGACCCATAGATTCAGTTCATGGACCCACTATTTTTCCTGAAAATGGAGAAAGATGGGTCCAACGGACCCACACTGAAAAATCTTTATAATGTGACACCTGCTGGATATCGCACAGCAGAGTTGTTAATCCCGTTACCCCCATTATGTTGTTCGCACCTTCCCAGCAGGTGAACCCAAACAGTTAATTGAGCGGCGTGTGGTCAATACCCACTGCGCCTTGTGATAGCCTAGAAACAAAATGGCGCTCACAGAGTCACTATCCCACAATCCATTGCGCGCATCCCCACACCTGGCCACTCACTGGCTGCGATGCCAGGACGGCGCTGCCTGCTTCCAGACAGTGACGCTGCCAAAGAAAGGCAGACGTTCGCTGGGGGGGTAGTAGACCGCCAAGAACGGATGTTTAGCAGGCAAGACGGAGTGTCACTAGCAAGTAAAATCTAATGGCACCAGAAAAAGTTCAAAGAAAAGCCACCAGATACATATTAGGGTCTCCCTTCTCTCAATCTTACGAGTCCCACCTTGCCAAATGCATATCTGCTCCTTTCATCTGACAGGCGAGAACTGGATGTGGTTCTCTCGCACTATTGTCAAAACGGTTTTTACGAGGTAGATTTCTCCAATATGTTCCCCTTGCAAAAAGCCTTAAGAAATTTACGTACTTCTGACAATAATCTACGTTTCAGTGTGACCACATGTAAAACTGAAACTTTCCGTTCATCCTATTTTAACCATTCTATTTACACTTGGAACCTGTTATCCTCCCATATGCGTGATTCACATTTGGAAAAGTCGATGAAATATATACAACAGCAATTTGCAACAATAGTATTTTGACTCGTCTAATACTTGCACATGGCTGAGTAATTGTTTTTGCCCCAAGTGCAGGGAATGTATATATATATATATATATATATATATATATATATATATATATATATATATATATATATATATATATATATATATATATATATATATATATATACATATATATATATATATATATATATATATATATATATATATATATATATATATATATCTTGAGATTGTTGCAAATTTATTTTAGGCGTCTCTAATAGATCTCCAATTTTGGCATTCCTAGTTGAACTGCGCAGTTATCTAGTTTCAATTGATGTAAAACTCAAAATTGTGAAGTGGTGGTTCAGACCTGTGCAACTGGAATCAGACAATATTTCATGTATGTCTCCTGTAGATAGCATCAGTTTTGATGTAGGAGTTTTGCATGAATGGGTCTCTGAACTAAGAAGGGTACTGCATTACAGTGGATTGGGCGATATATATATATATATATATATATATATATATATATATATATATATATATATATATATATATATATATATATGTAAGTGGCCGTGCCAGTTGGCATATGTGTACAATATGTTTGTTAAAAGGAAAACGGTTGACAATATTAAGTTGTAACAATATTGTGAATTTACATTTTACTTCATGTTTTTATCTATAAGCCTTTAGCACCTTTTGGGTATAAGAGTGCAATAAAGCTACTATTAATGTGAAAAATGTATTGCATTGTATTGAAGGAAGTACTTGCTGCTGATGCATAATTCTGATACAGCACTTATTACATGAGCAAAGGAGCAACCGGCGAGAGTCCGTTTGACAGCACGGCCATATGATAACACACGCTACCTGAAGGTGCTGCTGAATTGGCGCTCTGAAAGAACGTACAAGCTACAACAGAGGAATTTTAACAAGTCGAATCAATTCAGCCAGCGACTCTTCTGCATTGACAGGAGAATTCTTCGTCTTGTCTGACCATGGATTGATGTCCTCACAAATAGCAATAACGCGGACCTGCCGTGTAACGACAATAGCTTGATGTCTTGCACGTATATAACTTTTGATAGCCTTTGCATATCGCCCAGTACTATTTAGCTTATAGATATATGCAAATATAAATGGAGGAATCTAACCACAGATTTTACAAATGATATACCAGTGCGTTTTAGGGGTACATAAGTGTGTAGATTTTACACAATGTTACTTCAAGTGAATGTCACTAACGGCTGGGAAAGTCGGTCTGTTTGCTTCGTAAGTGCAGACTATTTCAGTATCGGCACGCCATATTTGCCAGTAAAAACCACAGAAGACAACCTGTGAGTACAATTAACGCCAGGACTACAAGGATTATTGTTCCCTATCTATCTATCTATCTATCTATCTATCTATCTATCTATCTATCTATCTATCTATCTATCTGTCTGTCTGTCTGTCTGTCTGTCTGTCTGTCTGTCTGTCTGTCTGTCTGTCTGTCTGTCTGTCTGTCTGTCCGTCCGTCCGTCCGTCTGTCTGTCTGTCTGTCTGCCTGTCTGTCTGGCTATCTATCTATCTATCTATCTATCTATCTATCTATCTATCTATCTATCTATCTATCTATCTCCCATAGGTACCCATGTGAAAGCACAATCGTTCCCAACATAATTGTGGAACGATTTTACGACCGAAATGAAATAAAATACAGAATCCTATTGGTTGTTGTTTTCTTTGTAAGCCAATAAGATTACGTAAGATAGAAAAGCGTAAATGAAAGTTCTTTCTTGAGTGACGTACCCTAGCAACGCAATGTTGAAAGTGAACAAACTGGAGTCGAAACGGCTGCTGCGACCACGCTAAACCAAGTAGGTTTTCGACAAAACCATAGGATTTAACGCTCTGTGGGAATAACAAAATTCCACATGGCCGTGTCATGGGGAATGGATTTAGACAACATTCGTTTCAAACCGTTCACTGTTCGGCAAAGGCTCGCAGTGAACGGTTTTAAAACTCGTGCTGTCTAAATCCATTCCCCATGACACGGCCATGTGGAACTTTATCTATCTACTCACCCTGATCTTTACATGTATATCCGAGTCTTTCCCTTTTATTTTAATGAAGGTCAAGTATACACATATGCTATTACGTACATGCCTTTAACTGGCGTTGGTAAAGTTTTTGGCTCTCTTTCGATGTTGTAAACTGGTCGGTTATCGTGTTTTCAATAAAGAGTTAAACACGGCGAAACTTCACAGACAAAATTGTATCGGCAGATTCTATGGCCCACGGTCTTCTATCTACCGATATAATCCTCGCTGCAAGCGTATCCGTATTTTGATTCATTCATGGTATAGGTTTCATCTGTTAATGTCACATTAAAACTAACAGGATGCCTGAATGTCAACGAATTCAACTTCTCCATGCTGGATTGCAGAGCAACAAGGCTAGACCTACGAAAACGGTATATGCAAGCATCGTCTGGTCTATATCAAAATGAGACAACGCTGGTGTTGCAGCATAAAAGCCAGTGACATGACGTTGTTCTTACATCTTCTTGGCCTACAACTCCCAACTGAATTACAATTTTGAGAAAAAAAAACCTACACAACTACATTTTTTGTAGTTATTCTAGTCCTCAAATTTCAAATATACATAATTAGAGTAACTTTGTATTTCAACTCCGGTGACAGTTTTTGTCGTCCACTTTTGAAATTATGAGCCACAACATGAGTTTGTAACCTTCTCGCAACACTTTTAGTCCTGTAATCCCAAAAAGTATAAATTATATTAGTTTTACAAGGCAACTGTCTGGATTTTGTAAGATAGGTTATTTTCAATGGGCCCGGAAAGAACTGTCCAGACCCAAAAGTTAGTGGCCAGGTTATAACAGAGGCTGAAGGCACTGGAGCTTGACCTGGCATCCAGTCCACCACAGACTGAGTACACCAGCGACTGTGAGGAGGTGAAGGCCCTCACCGAGGTACTCACACTAGTGATTCCAGTCAAGCCTGGGTACACACCCACAGATCCTGCCCACTCTACCACTTCCACCAAACATGTTGGCAGGAAAGTACACACCACCATCTGTGACATGGAGAGTGATTAATATAGGCTTGGCCTGCTTCGCCAGCCATGTAAAAGATATGGGTCCTTACTTTTTATATACCAGTAATGTTGTCAAGGACGATAGTCCTCTGGAGAGTGCTGTAGCAACAGACCTGGAACCTTTAAGTGATGGCCATCTCCCACCCCCAACTTACCTTGGTAACCAAACACTACTTTCTGATCAGGATAGCCCCAATGCTTTACTTATTGGCCACTCTCTGTTAAAACATGTGGCAGCTACAAATCTTCTGGTCAAGCATGCTGATGTGAGATGCATACGAGGAGCTACTACCTACAAATTCACTCAGATCCTGAAGACAATGAACTTGAATTATTATGGATCTATCATAATTCATATTGCGACCAATGAAGTCTACATGAAGGAAAGCCCAGCAAACTTCAGGATTGCATACGGACAAAATTCAGGATACCATTTATGAAGAATTACGTGGAGATAGGTACATCTCAGCCATTGCCCGAGAGCTGATAAGTATGCTGGCAACGTGTTTTTGTTAAATGAGGAGCTTTACAAGGTTACTATGAATAGGAACTCCAACAGGTGTACATTCATGAAGAATGACTACATCCTGAGCTATGGTAGAATAGCCAAAGATAATTTCTTCAACAGTGATGGGTACCACTTAAACAAAACAGGTACTGCTGGACTATTGATCGGCGTGAATTACAACATAGTCTTTTTCAAAGACACAAGTGCCCAGCCTATGGGTAAAGAACAACCCACCCATTTTCAAAGGAACAACATCAGTGTCGTGACTGGCTTCAGACCAAGTAGGGGTTATCGAGGCAGAAATGCTCCTTATTCTCCCAGACCTAAGCATGAACAGATGAAAGAATGCTTTCTATGTGGCTGGCAGAATCACCTGAAAGCAACATACAGGTACAAACGGGCTCTACATAGTAATCCTTGCCATCTGCTAGGTCATAAGAGGAAGACATGTGTCGAGTTCAACATAGTCTACCATAGTCAGGAACTCAGCAAAGAAGGGCATACCGGACCTCCTGTTACTGAAAACCAATTTTACCCTCTAATATTGACTTATCATACCGATCATGAATGAAGTGAGCACACTAGAACAAAAATGAGGCGAAGATTAATAAGACTCCAGAAATTGTTTCTAAACAGCTGGATGCAAATGTAATCCCAACATTATTACGTCCGAACTGTAAAGGAAGGAAAGTTGCCCATTTGAACATTTGCATCTGTTGCCATCAATTGATCAGCTCAAAATGATACGTAAAAATACATGCGAAAGTGAGCAAATGAACATCATGGGTTTCCCAGACACCTTTCTCGACAGCCAAATTTCTGAAGAATAGATAAATCTTGAAGGTTTTACGATGGTACATAAGGACAAACTGAGTGCCAAGGGCGGTGGTATTATTTCATATATCTGAAAAAGCATTCCTGTTGTACATAAAACGGACCTGGAGGGGAACAATTTTGAGAGTGTATGGTTAGAGATTAAGTCACCAATGGTTAAACGTATATTACCAAGCTCCATTTACAGTCCTCCGATTGCAAAGATTGAATGGATAGACTGTTTAGAAAAACAGCTAGAGCATGCTTATTCTTTGAATTTGGATTTTTTTTATCTAAAAAGATTTGAATTTTGACATCTTGAAGAATGTACATGCTAAAGGACTGGATTGCATTTCATCTTCTGAGCAACTGTTTAAGGAACCTACAAGAGTTACTGAAGCTACATGAACGTTGATTGATCATATTTATGCAGCATGTACACCTTCTGTGAATGTAGTTCTAGTTCCTAAGTTTGGACATTAATGACCACTTCTCTGTTTGTGTGGTCTTTAAAGCCAAAGCCAATGTTGATCACAATCCGAGCCATACTGACATTCGGTATCGCAAAATGGCTGTTAGATTTTTTTTTTTTAATGAAGGGTAATGTTAGCAAGTTGTTCATTAGAGCAAATGGGATGACATGCAGTCATGACAGTGATCCAAATGCTGCATTATTAGTCTTCAGACAAAAACATCTAGATGTTTTGAACAAGCATGACCCTTTACAAACAGAGAGAGTGCGTCATCTGAAACAACCTGATTTGTTCAATGAAGGGATTACTGAAGCTATGAAGCAACGTGATAAATGCAAAGCTGTAAATGACCACGTACAGTACAAGATTTTCGGAAACAAAGTAGTAGTCACTGATTAGACAGTCCAAGCAAAAGTACTTGTTATCCATTATACGATCAAATGTTAAAAAATAAAAAGATATTTTCGCAACAACTAAGGTGGTCTCTAACTGGTAAGAATAAAGGGCCTGGTCCAACAATGCTTACAAATGGTGAACTGTCATCACAGATGCAAAAGATACAAAAGAACATGCCGGCAAACTAAATGAGCACTTCACCACAATTGTTGGACAAATCCTTAGGCAACACCAGGACACACTAATTCAGGTGCAAAATTTTGAAAGCTTGAAAGATTATGTAAAAAAAAAAGTACCATGTCATGTTCAATTTGAAATACAATAGAATATGCTTATGGACCCACCTCAGCTACGGGACCATCGATGCTAAAGGACCATTATCAACATTCCCATCAGCATATTTCAGTTTAATTCTACCTGCCTTAAGGGGTCATCTGTTAGAAAGGATCATTTTTTCACAGCTCCTTTGGGTGGTCCATTAAGACAGGTTCCACTCTACCTGATATAACAAAGGGGGCTGTACTATATATTCTCCACAATATGAATCCTAAAAAATGTCAAGGTTTGGATGGGACTGACGTGAAATTTCTCAAAAAGGGAGCACAACATGTAGCTGTTGTACCCACTATAATTGGAATGTGAGACTCAGTATTGAATTGTCCCTTCGAAATGAAACCAGGCAAGGTTTACCCCAATACTGAAAGATGACAGTAATCATAATGTCAGTAGCTACACACCCATGTCAGCTCTGTCGAAATTATTGGACAGATATATTCACAAAACACACCTGTATAAGTTCTTTGAACAGTATAACCTTATTTGTACATGTCAATCAGGTTTTCGCAAGTGTCACTATTGTCAGACAGGTTTCACAAAACTGGTTGATGAGTGGACACAATCATTGGCTGATGGATAATTTGTTGGTTCATTAATCTTAGATTTGTGGAAGGCTTTCGATGTTATTGATCTTCTTAGGTTACCGGAGAAGTTTGCTTTGTATCAGTGTTCTCCAGGCAGAGTAAACTGGTTCACGTTTTATTTAGCTGCCAGGTTTCAGCAGGTCTGTGTAAGTAATAATTTATCTGATGTATTTCATGTTTAACATGGTGTCCTTCAAGGATCTATATTAGGTATGTTGCTGTTATTAACATATGTGAATAATTTGCCTTTACATGTTTAAGATATGTTCATGTATGCTAATGACACAACATCCCATGTGACGGGGAAGTCGATCAGCAAAATACCAAACAAATCACAAGAAAAAATGAGAAGCGCCGTAACTTGATGTTAAAAAAAAAAAAAAAAAAAAAAAAAAAAAAAAAAAACTCTTTTAAAATTCTCTGAGGTGCAGGGTGAAAACATAACAGTTGAGCTACATTGTGACATTTTAGAACATTTTGTAAATGTGCCACATCAGAAAATTCTTGCACTTAATATTGATCAATGTTTAACTTTCGAGAAACAAGTATCTTCAATGCAGCAAAATAAATTGCTAGTAAAAAGTATTTTTGATGCCAGGCAAATATACTTCAATGCGTATGTACTGCCACACTTCGATTTCTGTTGCACTATGCTATGTGGGGAGGATGCAACAAAAAGTTGCTCACAAAGTTAAGCATTTTCACAAACTTGATGCCTAGCAGACCTTGAATTGTCACTTTAGGTATAATAAAACCGATTACAAAACTTAACTGGCTGACCATTAATAAAAGATTACATTGTAAAAGAGCAGTAGAAATATATGATATTAAGTAATATGGCACCAGCCTATCTTACAAACATGTTTTCCTATGTAAAAGACATACGTCAGAGAAAATCAAGGTGCTCAGCAAATGATAAATTGTATCTACCAAAGCCTAAGAAAAATTATGTAATGTCCTCTTTTGTTTATTGTGAAGCCACGTTTGGGAATTCCCTCCCCACCTGTTCAAGGAAGTAATCACCTGTCAAAAATTTCAAGGCAAAATGTATTGGGCACATGATGAAAGGAAGAGCGGGTTGAAAGCACATTATGAGGTAAACAATTGTGCAACAAACTCTTAATGTATATTATGTTGAATGCCACGACACTTGTATTTTTGCATGTATTGCTGCCTGCAATAGGAATATATCATTTAATGCTGCTATTGTATACATGTACCTCGAATCTTTGAGATCCCTGGAGAAGAATACGAAAATGCACTAGTATTACCCTAAGCAAGCCACCCTCGTAAAATGAAATTAAGATGTTACATAACATGGCAAAAACTTATCTTACCAACCCAAAATATGATACACTTATATTACAGTCAGCAATACATGCAAGTACAAATGTGGTGGTATTGGACATAATATACGTTAAGAAGTTGGTGCCACATTTTATATATATATATATATATATATATATATATATATATATATATATATATATATATATATATATATATATATATATATATATATATATATTGACGATTCTATAAAGCTTCTAAATTATTTATGAAGTTATTAATTTCTTCATTGTTGAATAAATATATTATAATTGTCTTGCAACAGACTGCCAAAACTTTTGTCTACAAAGTCTTGCATCAGGTATATCAAATTTTACTCTGCCTGTATATTTGACAGTTATTCGATCCAGCAGATAAGATTAACAAACAGTCATCCTGAACCGACCAGGGAGGCCATCGGTGCGGGCGATGAGCGAGCCTGAAGGATTGCTTGGCCTAAAATATTGGATGGACTTGCAGAAATCCTCGGTCACGTTTTATTACATAACGAAGCCGCACTATCGTTTTTTTTTTTTTTTCAGCGAGGGTAGACCATGCTTTACCGGCATTCTATTTCGGAAGAATGCACGATAAATATTTTGGGGGTTTTTTCAGTTTTAAAATAGCACAATTGACATTTTTGAAATAGATTTCTAGGGAAGTATAAAATTTGTGTTTCGCCCTTGATAATCAGAACATGATTTTTTAAACTATCATTTGTTGTATCATTTTCTGGACCATCATACATCCAATATTTGTTCAGTACTCAAGTACTTGATATATTTATTCGGGATCCCCTTTTCTGCGAACACAATCAGTCCGATTAAAAAATTCTTCGAGAGTAGTCTGTTAAATGCGTTTAGGCGTCCCCTTATATATTATTAGACACGTTGGCAGAGCTTTTGACAATTGTTCCTATTTCATTATTTACCTTTTGAAGTTATATTCTTTTGCATTTTATGTTATTATGTGGCCTCGCACAATCCCTATAAAATCTGAGGATAACATTCGGAACTCTCACCTGTCCAGTATATGAACAAAGGGCTAGCTTCTATTCGACCCAATTACCACAAAAGTTAAATATTCAAGATGAAGGTTGTATTTTCAAGAGAGAAGTCGTATATTCAACTTTTTCAGTATTCTGCTAAATGATGCAAAAAGTTGAATATTCAAGATAAAAATCCAATATACAAGTATAAAGTTGAATATTCGACTTTTTTATTCTACTGCTACATTTCCAGTTTGCCGCAGCATGAGGTAATATGAAAACCAAACTAAACGGTAAACTATGGCAAAACAGTATATCACCGAGTAACAAAACACTTGACCGAACCAAAATTATTATTAAAGGAGACAAAAATTTAATTACAAGAAATAGACTGATTTTCTTGCTTATAAATCATCATTATCTTTTTATTTATTTGTTTTATTTTTTTAGTCTCAATTACTTTTTGAGAGACAACATAGGCATATGATATATTCCCCATATTTTTTAATGGGCCAATTTCGGATGTCTTTAGTATTCAGTCTAGATATTGTTTCATCAATTATGCAAATAAAGTCTCAGCAATAGAAACAGTGTGATTGTACCTTAGGCCTAAAACATTTTGTTAGGACAGAACAGGAATATACCACAACTAATGCGTGGTCAGAAGCGTTGGGCATGCAATAATTGGATTCCTTGGCACAACCAATGACAATGTTTTAAAAGAAAAATATTCGACTTTAATCTTGAATTTGTATGTGACATTCTCAAAATGTGAGCTGTCCTTCACAGGACTAGATGAGGGTGTGCAAAACTAACAGTTGTGCTGGTCCCCTTTGCAGTGGGACTGACCGCTTTTACGAGGATTTCCATAGGGCTGTATGTGTGTTTTGCGAGAAATCACTTATTTGCCTTTGGATGGAGAGCTTGATTAAACAAGAAAAGGAGTATCCTTATTATGGTATTAGTTTCTTGTCAAAGAACCCGTCGTGGAAAATTAAGTCTTACTACATTGTTAGCCAGAGAAAAAGAAGAAATTTGCGCATAATCTCCAATATCCAGATGAACGTGTCCTGTGCTCTAATATGTCCGTAAAACATATCACCATAAAGGCTGTATAGACTAATATCAATACGCAGATGTTATTCTTAATCAATGTTTTTAATCTTGGAGAGCGCAGTAGACGTAATGAATACAGCTCTTTATAAATGTTGCAAAATTTACGTCTAACTATAAAAAATTATGTAATGCGACACGTCTGAAAAGGAATTGCTATTATAAAGTATCAAACAAATATCAGACATTCAAGCTTTAAAAGTGTACATTCCGTGATATGTCAACGTTAGGAATGCATAAGACTAGTTTAATGTCAATAGGAACCAGCGGTTGTGCGTGAAATAATTATTAAACGTTCTCATTTTTCTGGCTGATCATAAGATTGAGTTTAGATCTCTGGCAGCTGTGAAATTCCAGTATCTTTTAGAAGAGCGAGACAGGTAGATATGCAGAGTTTTCTTTGAACTGCTTTCTTTGATATATGATACATGGAGCTTTTGATACAGCTCGCTTCGTTTTTTTCCAGCATTGCCAAAAAATCTCTTTCCGTTGAGCAATTTAGTGTTGTTTTCCAAGGTCTTTTTAACGAGAGCTGTTCAAGCTGGTCTCTTTCGTTGGGTGCGTAAGTGCACAGAAGCACAGATTGCATGGACCTATGTTCATCGCGTAGAAATACTTCAAATTCATTTTTATATACAATTGTGCATATCAATTTTGATAAACAGTAAGGTGAGGAAAACAATTGGATCTGCCTACAGTTTTCGGTCATATATATATACATATATATATATATATATATATATATATATATATATATATATATATATATATATATATATATATATGTGTGTGTGTGTGTGTGTGTGTGTGTGTGTGTGTGTGTCATTTAATGAGGTCATCGGCTATCACCTGATCTTCTACAGACGCTAAATAAGGAAAAGATTTTGACCTCCAAGAAAAAAGTGGCACGCCAAAATAACATGATCTGATGTGTACCATGTATGAAATACACATTGACGACATGAATAACAACTCAACACTCTAAATCAAGGACTTGAAGTGGCCGCCATAATTAACCTGGTAAATTAGTCTGAGGCTATGCTCTCTTGATTCGCAGAACCGACGGGACGTCATGATGAGAGACCTTGATCACAAACAACACTGTCGCTCGTAATAGGCCCATGGGAGTTGTCTTAGTTCCCTGGGTCGACCCAACTACGCCCCGTACAGTACACAAAAAGGTCATGTAAAATCATGGTTGGTCATCCCAGTTCGACCTTCTGTCGCGCCTTGTCGCCTTCATGACGAATATATATCAGCGAATTTGAAGGTTCATTACTCTGTTCATGTAATACATTTTCTGATTGCGCACTGAAAGCTTATAATATAAGTCACCGCAATCTTTCTTCCGTCACCAGTAATTTGTGTTTTTACAGCAATTGGAGTTGGTCATGCGGAATAACGAACTCTGGTACTGAAGGTGATGCACGATGTATAATGTGCGATGTCAAATGACAGATTTGATGAATCCACTGTATTGAAGAACCTTGGGTTACAGGCGCATTGAGGGAGAACTGCTAGAAACTCTATTGTCCGCTGTTAAGAAAATGATTCATGTGGTTTACTCGGGTCTCCATTTCCCCAAAAGCAATTTTTAACTCATTCCATACCAGTCCTTGATTATTTCCGTATATTTATCTAGATTTAAGACCATAATTGCATGTTTAAATTCTTCACGAAAAGAGCTTTCATTGAAGTACTAACGTGCCTATAGTCTTAAGTCAGTGGTTCTGGCACTGCCTGGCAAGTCATGCTGCAGCTGCCGCAAGGGCAACTGCAGCATTACTTGCCAGGCAGTGCCAAAACCACTGACCAAGGCCTGTGACCATACTATCAAATGAGTTAACAGCGAGGATATTCATTAAGCTGTTCTGACTACTCCCTCGTGGAATTTGTTTTGGCAATGGCGTTCTCGAATTTGATTCTCATATATGACCGGTGGCCTGTTGCATGTTGGTCTCGCTATTCAGGGCTAATACAGGTACAGGACAATACACAAAAATGACCACCGTAATTTGCTGTAACATGGGTCTGTGTTCGCATCGTTTTTACATCAAATTTAATATTGTTTTCTACATTGGCTGCAAATACAGAGAACTATAGAAGCCTTAGGATCGATCCTGGGCTTTTTCGCTATATTTGTTATTGGTAACAATGTGTCTCCCTGTCGAGTTTATTGAATTTATTGGGTCAAGGTAGGGTTGAAGGGGACCAAAATTGTGTCTTTAGAATATGATGCTATTAATCTGTATCTTTCATATTGGCCCAGGTGCAGGTCCGAGGGGGTATTGCAGGTACCTCCCTATGAATCTGTTGCAGATGGAGACATCTGGGGGGTAAACAAAGCCTGTTTCATTCCTTGGTAGAAACTGTCATGTGACACAGGATGCAAGTACAGCACCTATGCAGAATAGTGTATCTGACATGTCCTGATGCTTACAATTTAAACCTCATTCATACAATGTTGCAAAATATGCATAAAATTCGGTTGGTTTTCATTTTCTTGCAACGAATGCCTCTGTATGTTTATTTGGGGACAATATATACGAATGTGATCAATTAAGAACGCAAATTCACCAGAAGGCACCACCAGTCAGGAAAGTATCATGTGACGCTCCCTGAGGTCACAAGTATAAGAGGAAGTGCCTAACACCATTTGTAATAACACATTAATTAATTAATTAATTAATTAATTAATTTATTTATTTATTTATTTATTTATTTATTTATTTATTTATTTATTTATTTATTATTCAAGTACAGACAGTATTTTTCAGAGTGCGTATATTTAATCTGGTAAATTATACTGTTTTGTTTGAGAGACAGGTTAGAAATGTAGTAGTAAAAAACAACTTCACAAGTACGTAACCCCACACCCACTCAATTTGCATATAAATTGTTAACTAGCCATACAAAGAAACGCAAACACACGAGGTAAAATGTGATGATAAATATCGCGAACGTTGTGTGGAAAATATGTCCCGTTAAAGCAAATACATGTACAGTAAAACCTCCCTATCCGAACACCCTTGGTACTGCAAAAACGTGTTCGGTATAGTGAAGTGTTCAGTATAGGGACGTTTGCTTACATTGGAAGTATATATTTGGGACCGAGGAATGATGTTCAGGGTCGAGAGGTGTTCGGTATATGGAGGTGTTCGATTTGTGAGGTTTTACTGTAAGACCATACTCTCTCTACGACTTGTGTGCATTTATAGTTCGTTGTGTTTTTCTTTACTTTTGTGGGCCTGATTTATCTGTGTTTGCGACACGACTATTACTTTGGCGAAAGAACTAAGAGAAAATGTGGCAGTTTTTACCAATTTTATACATCAAACAGCGTCTAATATCTAATGAGTTGTGTTTGGAGGCGCAGTACAGATACGTTTAACGCATAAGATGCGTTTTCTAAGCTCACCTTTTGAAAGGCTGATATATTAAACAGAATGAACACGTAAGCATGTATTATAGTTGGTTTAATATTTCCATTTGGACACCGCGCAGATCGTGGAAACAATGCATAACCACCCATGTCGGTTTCCCATCATTAGAATCCATACTTTGTAACTTAAGATCAAAATTCGTGGTCACAACCAATCTGAGCTTTGAGTGGATTAAAAAGTTTCCGTCAACTGCGACCAGAACTCCCATTACTGTTTTGTTATTGGTATCCATCATCCGCCAGCCATTGACAACCACCCAATAACTACGTTGCTGCTGTCAATGGTAGCACGCAATTGCCCTCATCTCAACACGTGCAATAAGTGTCAGCTATAGACACCTACAGGAAATTTAATTGATCGTTTGGTATTGTGACCGACCTCGCCTTGTGCCTATAGACCTGTTATCATTACCAACTAAAGTTTAATAACATAAAGTTGTATGATATTGAGTGAACATACGTGTAAAATACCAGTTGTGTTGTCATTGCGACATGCAATGTACATTTCATGAATTCGATAACACTTCAGCATCAGAAAAACGGAGATTGATTATACTGCGCTTTATGTTTCAGAAAAATGAAACCCAGAGCACCATTCACTATAAATGGGGCAATATTGTATACGATCGATTGGTTGATTTGCACTGATACAGATTTCTGTCAATATTTTATGTTTTTCTGTAATAAGTCATAGGGATTTCCAACATTTTCCGGTGGCAACAATTGTCATAAGCATAACCTTTGTGCAGATAATCTGTGTATCGGATTCTATGAATTAAGCATTGTCACTGTTCTACCCTAAACCTTTTGCAGGCAAAAGAGCGGTTTACAACGCCGGGCAGGATAAAGGCAAAAGATTCCATCCTCCAAAAACGTTCATATAATTCCATTTATAGAAAATCTTGGCATAACGATGCCAATCATCATCATCATCATCATCATCATCATCATCATCATCATCATCATCATCATCATCATCATCATCATCATCATCATCATCATCATCATCATCATCATCATCATCATCATCATCGTCATCGTCGTCGTCATCATCATCATAATCATCATCATAATCATCATGCGTTCATCTATCTATCCGTTTTCTGAATTTAATTCCAAATCAATTCTCGAATAAGTACGTTTTCTTTGTTATTTTTCACAAATTTTAGGGCATGGTAATACATTATGTTTGTCAGGTGACAGCCAATGGACTGTTTGTTCGAAGTGTCATGTTGTGTCCAAAGTGTACTAGGCACGCCGTCATTTTGCCATAAAGCATGATGCAGAATGCAGCAATGACAACACAGCAGACAGAGAGAGCGGTAGCCGGTCTAAATATTGTGGATGAATGATACTTTGTTTTGTATCAAGAAAACAAGTGAAACGGGTACATTTTCTCCCAATTAAAACAATAATAATATAGTTTGTATTGGAGTAAGCTATCACTGTTGCTTTTTAATTGACTTTTTGCCAAAAGACTGCGTATTATTCAAGAGTGTCTGACGCACGGCACCAAAGGTTGTCTTATCACAGTTGTAACCCCCTTGTCTATATATGCGTCATAGATTTATCATATTGCTTTCACGCTTTGCAAGCCTATTTTTGTCGGTGAACACGGACATATTGTGTTTCCTAATATTCTTTATTTAATCTTTTCTTTCTACTTTATTTTTGCGTCGGCTTAAATTCAGATGCCGTACAAATCAGAAACTTCAAAATTTGGCTTAGATATGACTCCTATGACAAGTTTTGCACATCGTGCAGAAAAGTATGTAAATTAAGTTCTTTTTAGGGCCAATTGAAATTCTAAGTCCGGTCTAGCTTCCAAAACATTCGAAATAGAGCCCCGAATGTGGATTATATTGCTACATTTGTCGGGGCTTTGCATCTATTGGACTCATTACCACAGTTGTAGGATTTAAATTTATGCTTATTATGAACATTTTAAGATTTTAAAATTCAATATCATCATGATTATGATAGATAGAGGTGCCATTCCAACTTTGATTTATAACTTTGTGTTGCAAGTGCATCATATGGATCACAAAATAAAGTTGCAAAATTGTAAGGTGTGGCAATCAGGCCAATATGAAGATTTTAAAGTCGAATACCTTTAAGCCCATTGTAAATAGCGGTTTCATTTCCGCTCAATATCTCGTTTGTGTCATGGGCAACCTCTATGGCATGCAAAGGTTGGTCAGCAAATTTAATCTATACTAAATGTACTGAACTTCTCCACAATACACACACCCCCTTCTACCACAATATGTACAAG
The DNA here is from genome assembly GCA_964020975.1 of Hermodice carunculata. NCBI lineage: Eukaryota > Metazoa > Annelida > Polychaeta > Eunicida > Amphinomidae > Hermodice > Hermodice carunculata. Next base: position 74,851 of record OZ026627.1, read on the forward strand.
CTGGTTACTCTTATCTGTCTAAAAGAGTCGGCGTGGCCGAATGGCTACGTTCCTCGCTTTCTATGCGAGGGGTCCGTGCTTCGCATTAATGTCTTTGGCTCTCTATATGCAGTGACTACTTAACTGCTCAAAGGCTTAGTGTGACATATTTTGGGGTTGCCTCTGCTGGATTATGTCAGCGGTGATGATGGGGGCTGCAAGTCTCCTGATGCAGTAGTGGGTATGAGAAATGTACTGACAACAGGTCACTGCACATTCGTGCGTGAATGGTTGATTGCGTGGCGCGTGTAAGAGGACCCTAGGGAAGACAAGCTTCAGTACACCAGGCTTATACCCTCTATAAATAAGGTTTATCTATTTATCTGTGTGCCCGTTGTTATGCTGCCATTTTGCATTAATGATAGATTATCTCAGGCAGTTAGAACTTGTCTCCCAGGCATCTTACCCCATAGTACGATTAACTGCGTCTTTGCAAATTGCAGCCCATAAGTGGTCTTTTCAGAAAGGTCACCTCCGTACACGGGAACAATATGATAGGAATGTCAAGCTTTGCTGTCAGGAATGGTGCTACTTTAAGAGAGGTGGCCTGTTGTGAGAGGGGGTATAAAAGCTGGGGACTACTCTCTCTCTCTCTCTCTCTCTCTCTCTCTCTCTCTCTCTCTCTCTCTCTCTCTCTCTTCTCTCTCTCTATCTATCTATCTATCTATCTATCTCTATCTCTCTCTCTCTTAATCTCTCTCTCTCTTTCTCTCTTTCTCTCTCTCTCTCTCTCTCTCTCTCTCTCTCTCTCTCTCTCTCTCTCTCTCTCTCTCTCTCTCTCTCTCTCTTGCTGTAAAGGGAAACTCTCTGTAAAACAACCTATCAAAATAGGATGTGCTCTAAGACTCATGCCTTGGCCCTACACTATTTCTAGTGTTCGAAAACGATATCCCAAATGTATTACATATTTGTGAATGCCACTTGTTTTGCCGATGACGTTATTCTATATAGCATTGCACCTTTAATTGCCGAAGCAACATCGAAACTTGATTCTGATCTGCTTAATGCTGCTAAGTGGTTTTCCGATAATAAATTTACATGAAATATTCCCAAATCGGCTCTCATGGCAATAGGTTCATCATGGGAATTGGTTAGGATCAGGCAACTTAAACCTTGAATGACTGTAAATTGACAGCTGAAACACTATTTTATCGTGGTGCTCACATGTTGACCAAATTGTGAAAAAGGCTAATCACAAAAAATTGGTTTGCTCAGTAGTTTAAGATATATACTTCCGTCTCATCTCCTTAATACAATTTATAAAACTATAATCATCCCGTATTTTGATTATTGTAATACGGTCTGGGGAAACTGCTGTAAAAATACAAAATTATTCTTCAAAGACTCCAAAATAGATGCGTTTGCATTGCAATAGAAAATTTGATTTAACGGTCCGCCCTTCCTAACTTCAAATGCTAGGCTGGCAATCTCTTGACACACGCCGCTCTATTGATTTGAGTTCTCTTACGTAAAAATAGATTAACAGTATGATTCCAAAATACCATGCTTTTTTTTAATTTTCACAATGAAAATATTAACATCCCCACATAAAAAAAAAAAAAAACAAAAAAAACAAAAAAACAAAAAAAACTGAAAAGTTTTAACTTCATTGTCATTCACCGGATGTATGACTTGGAACAGCTTGCCAACCAAATTACGTATTGCTGACAGTTTGTACAGTTTTAGCAAACCCTAACAAGGATTTATAACCGCTATATTTTATACGTTATATTGATGTGTTTCCTTTTTAGTATATTGTGATTTTTATGTTGCATTACCACTTTTATTCTATTATTTAAATTTTTCCACTTAAGGCACGTATCGTCACTGTTTAATGCCGTCTTTAAATATTGTATATATTATAAGCAGTTATGTAATTTGTATATTTATATTTGGGTTTATTTGTGAAGCTGGGCCCCAGGGAAGAACCGTTGTGACTGACTGGGCCACCCAGTATTTATATATTGAAATAAATGGACAGATAGATAGATAGATAGATAGATAGATAGATAGATAGATAGATAGATAGATAGATAGATAGATAGATAGATAGATAGATAGATAGATAATTGAATGATTGAAAGAATAAATAAATGGATAAATAAATAAATAAATACATGAATAAATAAACAAATAAATAAATAAATAAATGAAATAGTAAATTAATTAATTAATTAGTTAATCACATGCGCCAAGTGTACCGAAGATCTGTTGTCGTGTTGTATCTTAGAATCACATTTCCTGAGTTGATATGTTTCAGTCAATTACACTGATTGGCAACGTTGGGAAGTTTTAATCTCCCGTGCGATTAAACCAAAAATAAATGACTGTCGACATTGTAGGTACATTTGTTGTTGTTCAGCTGATGAACATGTGGTGAAAAGTTGGAAAAAACGTGGAATACGAAGGCTTGTTGCTTAATTCATGGAAGACAGTAAATACATACACTGCAAAAGGGGATGAGGGCGGGCATTACCCTGGTACAGGAAATTATTTTGCTCCTGTGTATAGAATATAATATTGTTCCAAAATGATGACTAGTACAAAGTACTGAAAATAAGAGGGCTTCGAGTATGATGATATGGAAAACAAAAGGTCCAATATGCCAGCAGGGAAATACTCCCCTTACGCCCCTCTAGAAAGACCTCATGGCACCCTCAGGGACTGTTCACTTTCCACAACCAGCTTTAAAATTGGCTGCACACAGGGCACAATTCCCAGTGTCGTGAGGATATTTGACAAATTGCACTCAAATCATTCTCGCTTTCAACATGTGCACACATTCAGCAGAGATATATCAAAATCATCAGCATTTGAAAATTAAACTGTTCCATATTGGATTTAAGGTTTGGGGACAGATATAAGATTGTATTTCCTTTTTAACTAACAACAGCATATTCGTGGGGCATTAATAGGACCGTTATTGCTATCAATACATACAAACTTTTCACGCAATTTAATTTTAATTTGAAACGTTGCACATCGTTTATCTTATGACAAATTATCATAGACTACAACAGAGTGTAACTTTTCATTAACTGACAACAGTTATTACTTTCACAAATCGTTTTTCGCAGCCATTGAATAAGAATATACCTCATGAAATAAAGCAAATGGATAATCTGTATGAATGATGAAATGTAATTGCCTCATGTACATCATTGTTTCTCATTATAAAATGCTGTTGGTTTCTTTTAAAGTAACCATGTAAAAATGGCTTGATACTTGAAGATGTTCTCGATCATTATTTTCCTTATTTGCCATAGTCAATCATGCCGTATTCTAGAGTCCTTAGCTCTTGTCTCAGATCATGCTTACTGTTTCTGTCCACATAGTGTTGCCGAAAACTGTTCCGATCATCTTGGCAATCTTTTCCTATTGGTCAATAAATTTATGAGCTACCAAATTGGTGAAAGCGCAATAGGAAAATACGCTCCCATCCAATTCTTTTGTAAGCCGTGTCAAGTTTAGGAATGCGATAAACTATATCCAGCACTGTGTGGCGGCTGTAGATTACGTTTAAGGTATTCGTTGTTAGATTTTTTAGATTGGTAAGCTTCGTGAAGAGCAAAAATGTCAACAAGATCTGTCACAAAGTTGTCTGCAACCTCCACCCGATGCTGGACTTTCTAGTTCCATTGTAAGAAATGAATGGTAGGGTAATAGGGATGTTTAAAGTAAACGTTAATTTAACATGCACTATATCCGAGTATACAGGATTCAAGATTCCATTGCCAATAACTGGTGTTGAAAAGTACAAAAAAACAAAACAAAACAAAAAAAAACAAACAAAAAAAAACTATGGCTGTTTCACAGTATAATATATGTGCTGTAGCCACGTAATCTGCAGCTAAAACCTCCGATATATCTAATATTTAACGAAGATGTCTCAAAATCTCATTATATCGTTATCCGCTTGAGATGCACAATTATTGACTGTTGCCCATGTCTTCCTTTCTTGTGTCTTTCTTTTTGTTTTTGTTGACCCAGTTTGTATCATTATTTTTCATTTACACTTCAATTGAAAAGCAACCTTCCACATAGGGCACGCTTTATCATTATAAAAGAAATCTAATCGGCAAAATATCTCCTCGCATAGATAATACTTAATATATCACGACCCACGTATGAAGAATGTTATCATCATAATAAAGTCATTTCATTTCTATTTGTCGACAATTAACCAATAATGCTACTTTTAATGTCTCGGAGCGAAGGTACCATCTTTCTAGTGTCGCGTGCTGAGCTTTATAATGCCTCGCTGCATAACCAGAGGGCAATATCCAATAATGTTCTGGAGCAGCTTAGATACAGCTTCCAGCGATAATATCACTTTCATTATTCTCCTCAAATGATCCCGTCCCAGTGGAATGACTCTCAGCTTTTCGCTTCCCTTAATGCTAGAAAAGGTCATATGTCATCTGGGATTAACGTAAGTCATTGCCTATAAAATGTGGTTCCGTTACAAGTTTTAATGTCCCGTCGGGTACACCGGAAGTCTAGCTTCATTTCAAGTTGAATAGAAAGGGAAGGAGTTCGTCAATATAACTAATAATTCAAATTTGTTATTTTTTTCCGAAAGTTTTTATTTCCATAGAATATTAACATAATAGTGATACTGAGTCCATATTATTAGATAAAACGACAATACCAACCAGATAACGACCAATGTGACACTTTTACCTCGTGTATATGGGGATTGTTTTGTAATGCTAGTCTCCTTAATTCATCTAAGGATATACGTTAAGTTATCAGTGATTTTCACAAATCGTCATATACAACCCTGGATTCATACATAAAGTATACATTTTCTGAAAGGTAAAAAACGGAAGATTCTGCAAAATATAATTTTATTATGTTATTTAATGGCAATGTTTATATACCGATGGTCCAAAAGATCATCACAATTTATCACAAATATCAATTCAGCTGAATTTTGAGTTAAAAACGCGTGTGCAGCATTGTCACATTTCGATGCCGTTTTGCCAAATGAGTCAGTTAAAGGTAGCTTACCTTTGGTAAGCCATCGTTCTAGCTTCAAATATCTGTATTTTAGGAGCAACAAATATTTAAAACAGCACATGTTTTTTTTTTTTTTTTTTGTTTTTCTTTGGGTTTTTCTTTTTTTCTTTTTTTCTTCTTTTTTTTGGTTTGTTTGTTTGTTTGTTTGTTTGTTTGTTTTTTCATTTGCAGTATGTTCTACAGTTGCCAAAAATGGGATGCAGAAAGTGTATCCATGAAAATATACAAACAGATCGAAAGCAGGCCAACTAGAAAAGATTTGCAACTGAGCAAATCTGTCTGTATGCTACCAAACTTTGCTTAAATATAAATGCTATAGCTTCTGTTTGTGGTTTATTTGATAAGCCTTCAGCACAAACCTATGAATTAATTGGGATTGGCTCTTCTGCCTATGATAGTGTTGAAGATATGCATCATTTAAAAACTGTTCAGGTGGCCCTAATTAGCAGAAACTAAAGATGTTACAAAATGTTCATTAGGTGCAACTACAGCATAAACCTATAAATTGAAGCCGGAATGCCATTTCTACCTATAATCGCTTTGAACATATTCAACATTTAAACTTTTAGTGGTCCTAATTAGTATAAATCAAAATTATACAACTTTTCTTTGTGTTTCATTAGATGCACCTACAGCACAAATCTACAAATTGACCTTGGAATGGCATCTCTACACGTTGTAGTTTTGAAGATATTCAACATCTAAACTTTCCAAGTGCCCCTTTTTGGGATAAATTAAAATTCTACCACTTTTGTGGTTGATGTGATGCACCTACAGCACAAACTGAGATATAGAGGTTAGAATGGCACCCCTACCTACAATAGGTTTCAACGTATTCAATATGTAAAGTTTTAAAGTGTCCCTAATTAACATAACTTCAAACCTTTTAGTTGTGGTTCATTTGAAGTGCCTACAGCATAAACCTATAGATTGAAGTCGGAATGCCACCTCTACATGTGCGTATAATAGTATTGAAGATCTACATCATGATGCAAAATTTCAAATGCACTAATGTCCATAATTTTAATACAATCATTCGTATTTGTAAAAAAAAAAAAAAAAAAAAAAAAAAAAAAAAAAAAAACACTACTCCGTGTCTATGAATCTATGATCCTGCCATGTTTGGAGTTTCTGAATGTAATAGTGTCTGAGAAAATTAACCCAACAAAAGCAGAATGTCTGTGTCGGCACACAGACATTATTACAACAAAAGGCAGAGATTCAAGAATCAGCAAAACATCAACATCCGCCCTCCAATACCAACCCCAAGAAAAAATATGATCACTTCCCCACACCTTATAATTGCTGTGCAAACAGTGCTTCCAAGAAGCGTTGACAAAGTTCGATAGCATGAAATTTTAGCTTGTATGCTTTCTAAAAATGTGCACTTTATTGCACCTTTTAAAGCAAATTTACATTGCTACATACAAAAAGAATCACTCAGCACTTAGATCACTAATAACCCAACCTTTATCCTTCAGCGCGCGCACACACATAATTATAGTGCTCTTTGGCACGTTTTTGTCAACGTTAGCTAGTTTACATACATCCCTGCCAATCACTTCCATGTATTTCTATGATTAACTTTATGATGTAGTTTGCGTGGCGTTCTTTAATGGGAGTCTTAACAATAATACTGATGTGGTCTACTACATTCATTTGCAAAAATCTCTGCTCCTGATAAACGTGGTAATGTATGTGTAGACATTGTATTGTTTCAATTTTGACATATGTAAGAAACGTAAAATTAAATACATCACAAACTTTAATTGTATTCAGCAGTGCATGCATTGCAACGTATAGTTACGATAATAAATATCACCGTAAAACTTTGAATGCAAAATTCGCGAAATAAACTCTTTTAGTGCCAAATATTGGACTGAGTCAACAGCTTTTCTTGGCGCGCATTAAACGCATTGCACCCAACGCGCGGCGAAAAAAGCTGTTGACCTGACGTATTCTTTCTGGAACTATAGTCATACTGGTACTTGACTGAAATGTCTTTTTCTAATACGAATCTGGGATCCTAGTTATAATTCAGACAAGAATGACTTAAGCAGATCGACTTTAGACGTGATAGGCACTGATAGAGTTAAGTACTCCAAACATTACACGTTTGTGTAAGGACACTATGCAGGCAAAAGTTGTTCCATGTTTCTGGTATTAGCATAACCGGTGACTATTGTATATTCACCCATATCCAAATGGTCGGCATCGTTCAGCGGCCCACGCATCAGTTTCTCCCATTATGATTATAACTAAATAGGTAAGCCGTCCATTATTATTGTA
>OZ026627.1:87200-102200 GCA_964020975.1 Hermodice carunculata
CTCTCTCTCTCTCTCTCTCTCTCTCTCTCTCTCTCTCTCTCTCTCTCTCTCTCTCTCTCTCTCTATCTCTCTCTCTCTCTCCTTTTTGTTTTTTTTGTTTACATATCATCTGTATTTATGCATGGACAATTCTCAGATAGTGATGTTATCATGCACATTGTTTTTTGCTTGTTCAGATTAACAACATATATTTCATTAATATTTCCTGCTATATATGTATCAATGCACTGTTGGCTCAGTGGTAAAGCGCTTACCTTTCAAATCTGCTACGCGGGTTTTGTTTCCGGCAAAAAAGAGCAAGTGGGACGACTTACTGTCACTCTGACTCTACACGGTGGTTTTCTTTGAGTCCTTCTGTTTCCTCCGCCCTCCCAATTAGGTAAGAGAGCATGCGCCAATATCTGCGTTCTGAAGAGTGATTAATATAGATCGGGCCTGCTTCGTAATCTATGTAGAACATATGTACCTGCACTTTTCCATACAGCAAACCCGCCCATAACCCAGAGTCATTTTTCCTTTGTCGACTTTTTATTCATAGGGAGAATACATGTAGAACATACATACATATGTCAGATATCAATCAAAGAAATTGTCAAAGCTACGGCATTACTATTCCAATGAATTTACAATCTGTGTTCATCTATTTTCAAAAATATTCTGTTTACCTTGTGAACATAATATGTACTGTTCAACTGTTACTCTAAGTCGTAGGAACTTTAGAAAACCCTGAAAGTGTACAGTGCTTGTTGCACAAAAAAAAATGAATGAAAAACTTTGCTTGAAGAATACAGTTGTTCAACGTATACCTTTTTGGGGTTTAAAAGCACCTAAACCGACCATTTCAGTTAAAAGTACCAGACCATTCGACGTCGGATGACGAGAGTTGTTGTAAAGTCAACACGGAACTCTGTGTAAGTTTGCTTATAATGCAACCCGTTGGGTGCCGTTCTACACATAATTCGGATTTCGGTAAAAAAAAAGATACTGGGATGCTTTGTTTTTCGTACTGTCAGTGACCGGGAAAATTGTGTTTCATCAAAAATTGAGAATAATATCCATTGCTTATTTTTTTTTTTTTTGCTGCCATATCAAAATTTCAGAACATAGTTATATCTGCCAATATATAAACAGTACTTGTACTCTTAGCAACTCGAAGCGGTGCAGAGTGAGCCAAGACTACATAACTTCCAAATGGCAGTAATTACTGCCTGCTTATTGCATTAAGATGGTAAGCATCCCGAGAGTCCTTAATCTGGTGTAAATCCTAAATCGTGTAATACCTTTTCAGATCTAAACCTTCTTTCACTTTGGGATATATATTTAGAAATTCCCGTTCAGATTTTCAACACCACAAACATTCTTAGCATCACTTCGAGTCGCTAATTGGGGTTCATGGGTGCACATTCCTCAAACCTGGTATCTAGTTTGGATCTATTGATATTCAAATAAAAACCGACGTTTGAGAGCCGTGATCTCTTTTGTAATACGTCAGTGCTCATCCTCCATATTTGGATCAGCAACTAAGACTTACCACAGCTGCAACAGCAACATGAACGGAATTGCAATCCACCTCAAGGAACAGCACCAAAAGTATAGTTTATCCCTATTGGTTGAGAAAACCCTATGAATCCAAAATAGAATTAAGGGACTCTAATTCCACCCTGCCTGCCTACATGGATATGTGCAACCCCCGACAACCACTGTCGTCAACAAAAGAGATCTTCACAACAGAGCTGTCTCCAGTCACACCTCAAGGTAATTCCCCCAATTGTCAGTCATAATCTGACACTACCATACATTCGAACCCACAGTTTTTCATACAGTTTTTTAGGCAAAAGGGTATGCCCCTGGCATGCAGGAGTTACTTGATCATTGCGCAGCTACATTAGTGCATGATATCACAGGGAAAGATTACCATTTGTTTCAAGATAATTCTACATTCTTACTTAAAACTGGTGGTACCCTTTGAATTTTTTGGAAATCTACTTTCTTACGCCCAAACTAAAGCTACATGTTTGATTTTTTTAAAATGAGATGAGAACCCGCTTGGATGACTTAGTAAGGACCCCGTTGTGACCTTCAATCCTAGTGTCTTGTCCTTTCAAGGTCATCTTCATCGATATTAAATAATGATATTTACCCTTCCTTTTTCCTTGCCCGGTTTGTAATGGCTATTGTTTCTCCGGAAAAAAACTTCTGGCAATTGGCACCACATCATGCACGGCTACATTGCCACTGGTCGTCAGTGCCGCAGCAATTTGCCAATAAAACACGTCTTCCATGTTGATCTCCGATTTCTACTTTTACTTTGTGGATGACAAGTCTTAATATTAGCCACAAAACCATACGAATCCCTGTCAGTTGCTGTACTGTCTAACTCAATTTTTCTGAAAAGTCCGCTGCGGCCTATCCTGGAGCAAGAATGTTGCTTTACTTTATTTAAATCCAACGCCTTTTGCGGGGGGGGGGGGGGGGGGTTAAAAGGCTCGCTGCAGTTGCGCTGGACGCACAAAATTCTATTACCGTTTCTCCCATGGTTTGTCACAACGTGACCTCGTTCAGCCCTTTAATCACGTGACTAGCATTGAGCTGTGCAGATGCAAGCTTGTAAATGGAATGTTGAAGCTATGCCATGCACCTATTAGCAACAAAATTGAGACTAAAAGTGCCAGGGTATCGCCGTTGGTGGCTTGCTACCCTTTGTAGTAAAGCACCGTGGTTACCTCTGCAACTATGCTCCAACAAATTTGACCTTTGTCTGAGCCCCTTGAGCAACTGCACCTTTTAAACGTCCACCTCACACCTGGCGGTTTTTAATTCCAATTCTCTCTGCAAGCTTGATGGGAGATTCCGATGAGCTATGTGAAATGTTTGGAAATAACATAATACGAAAGATAAACTAATTATGTCAAAGGTCTAAGTTTAACAATTTTCATAGATAACATTAATAAGGAAAGGACTTGACCTTCCCTGACCACTCCCAAACCCAGCTGTGGCTTCCCTTGGCAAATTGTCCTAGGGCGACTGTAGATGTAAATTACGGCTCTCACCCAACGTCCCACACCCACCACCCACCACCCACCACCCATCCCTTTCAAATTGCACTCACATCAAATGGAATAGAAGTATGAGATTAAGCCTTTCAAATTAATATGTCCAAGTCAACATCTTGACTAGGTGCGTTTTGTGCGTCAATAGCATGTCAGGTTAATCAGCTGATTCAAGCATATAACTTGACTGGACTGGGATTCCTGTGCTTTCTTTTTCTAGTTCTACCCAATTTAAGTTGTTGGACTGCGTAGTGTTTGTTGCAAGTATGCAATACTGGTTTCTAAGATTTCGTCCATAGTATAGTAATGTGGGTAGCTAGTGTGCAGTTGCGCGCGTTCTATACAAGTCATGCATGCACCACATTGGCACATTCTAAGAGCGGCCACAGCGCTCTAATAAAATCGACACCCCCTTTAGGAACTTCACGAAGCTAACTTGTTGGTTTTGAAGATCAAAGCACATTGTCGTGATACCAGCTGTACATGCATGAACTATGATTGCTGGGCGCGCGACCCTGTGGTAGATCCGGGGAAAATTTAATGAGAATTTCTCTTTCAAAAACATCTGATTTCTTAATTTTGCAGTTATTTGCAAATCTGTGGATTGTTTTCGTTGGCAACAGAATGCAATAAAACTGGTTGTTTCATTAAATTTGAAGAAAAATCATTCGACTTGAGCGAAGTCGACGAAACAAATTTCTACAATGCCCCGGCATGTTTCAGCCGCCACAAAACTGCTTTAAATATGCCTGCATTTACGGAAATTTGCCAGCAAAAGTACAAATTTGTTCAGGTTCTGCGAATTGCAGGAAGCTATAGTATTCTTGAAATAGCATATAATCTGTTATACTTGTTACTAGCATTTTCACGAGGACAAGTTATAAATCAAAGAGCTATAGTAACAGCTTTTCGTTTATAATTTCCGGCAAAAGTGCGCCTATCATGCGTTTTAATATTATCTAAACTAGATTTAAATTGCCAGCTAGAGTTTTCTTATAATGTGTCAAATATATTTTCTGTGCACGGACAAAATCTTCGCACAATACGCTTTAAGTTCTGTTTTCTGGTAGCTATTTTTTACAGATATTCTTTTGCAAGCATTTTCAAAAACCTGTTCACAAACAGTTTCTTCCGAAGCAAACTGGCTGTAACATAATTCCTTCCCGTATTAGGTTTTTACATTTATCCAGGAACACAAGCAATTGTAAAGTATAAGAAACAATTTCAATATTCAAGTAAATAATCCATAACGGCTAATCATAAATGATTTATCCTTTACTGATCACATTTTTTCTAGTTCAGATCTCCAATTTCTCTTAATTTTCATCTGTATCAGTCACGATGAAAACTCATTTTCGAGACTAAAATGTGCACATGTAACATTCATCGCACGGAAAAAAATTTCTATCCATCTCTAAAATAAAATAATCCGCAAATATAGAGATATGATAGCGGGTCTGTGTCCTACAAAACAGCATGGCTTACGATTCTTATGGACATTTATGTATGAAATTGGATGCATTGTATGAGTAATGAAGCCTTGTAAAATTGAAACGAATACCTCCAGGTCTGCGTGCATCTTACATGATCGCACATACTTTAGTCATTCTTGTCAACATTTCTTTAAATCTAGAACGTTGGGTGTTTGGCGGAAATTGCGCGCATTACAACCAATCACTCTGGCCTTTATCAAATAAAACCCCTGGACGCAAGCTCTCGGTGGCTGACAGAAATATGCCTCTGGCTTTTCCGGTCTGGTTACAAATCTTTAATATGCTATTGTAAAATGTTTATGTCTATTCATGGGCATGATATGTTCCCCGGGCGTTGCTTTGGTTGTGGTACCAGAACTAAGTATATCAGCGTATATAGCTAAAGAGCACAATTACATTAAATTAAGCAGGCCAATATCACATGTCTTGTGGCAGGTGTATTTTGGTGTTGCACGTGTGGCTGTGAGTGTTTTGATTTCCGGTCCTGTCCTCACGAACGCTAAATAAAAGTATTTGCCTCCTTTGGTTTGACATTGCCCCGCGCCCTGGCCACGTTTGAATAGCAATAGCGGACGGCTTAAATTACTTCACCCAACCAACGGGATTTAATAACGGATCAATTTGAAGGGACGACACTGACCTCTTTGCTGAATTACATAGCCACCATGATATCTTGTTCACCTGTTAAATTCTCTTAAAATTACAGTGAATGCTATCATTTCCAAAGATAGTTTTTATGAACTTATACGAGACACACTTTGGGGCATTTCCAAAAAGTCGATATCTGACAGACAAGAATCCTTAAAAAACTGTACTTTTTTCACCAATAGTGCCCGGATTTTCCTTGATTCGCAGCGATAAAAAGAGTAATATGGGTACATGGTAAGTATCTTACTTTGTATCTGGGAATCGCATCTTGATATATCTAATGACAAGACAGAGTTGATTCCATACGAGTACCGATATTTCCATTGATAGAGCACTCCGTATATAATCAAATAAACTAAAAACTGGACGTTTGGTCACGTGGTTTGGTACAAAAACACAGACAAAATAAACCTCTCCAATGAGCACTCTGGTCATCCTTCTTCAATGATGCTGAATCGTCTGGCGAAAGACGGATTTAGGCATCTAATGCATGCACAAGAATGAGTAAAACACGTTTGAATCGTAGTTTTGGCCTGTATTTGTAACATTATTGAATTCCCCTTTCGGAAGTGTTGCAGTGCTGGATTAATATAAGTTAGGTCTGTGAGTGGAGGTAATTCAAAGCCAAGGCTACACTGGACGTGCGGGAACTTAAATAATATCTGCAAAGGACAGTCACATGAAACGTTCCCATCATAGATTCTTCAGAACCCAGTAATACATGTCCATTGTAATTATTAATTGGGCTTCATTCTGCTATACCAGAGTATTATGATGATCCTGTTGACCTTGCGTGCACAATCGAAACTTTGAACATTAGGTCATTTCACTCTTGGGCAAGGTAAATTTGGCACCTAATGTACTGCGTACCTGTACTGCTTTTATTTTCGCTTGTTACGCTGATGCTTCAAAACCGCCAAAATAGAAACCCAAAGAAAGATCTTTAAAATGGGATGGATAGAAATTATAACAAAACAATTGAATTGAAACTTTCAGCGCAAGGTCCAAAACTGTAAAAACACAATCAAACTGGAAGCCTTGAAAATATATGTATTCATAGTACCTCTATTACGCGTGAAATCGAAGGTCTGGCGCCGAGAGTTCTTCAACTATCATCTTCATACGAAGTTCAGAAAAGCTACTTTATGACATTGAAGATGTCATATCAAAATCACCAAAAATATAGAGTTAGCAAATAATTGTCACACCCTGCGTATGTATCACCGGCCCTAAAGTGTTTCCCATGATATTTTCAAAGCAACGGGCCCAGATGTTTCGGAGCAGCTGGAGAACCGACAGCAGCGCCGTCTGATAAAAACAACGTGCTTGTCACCAAGGCATAGTTGATGCTTGCCGAATTTGAAGAGAATATATTTGGCAGTTTTGGAAAAAATTTAAAATAGAAACACACACACACACACACACACCCAACTTCAAACCGTAACGTAATCACGCAGTGGCATCTCCTTCTTAACTTAGGTCTATGAACACCCAGAATTGTTTTGTGGCATTTCCGTACAAACAGCGATAGTGTTTCAGAAGAGAAGCTTTTTTATATTTTTTCAAAAATGAACGAAAAAAGGCTTGTTAAAACAGGATTGGCTGGAGACTGACATAAAGCATACACTCAGAAAAGCACCCTCTGTACATAACGATCTTTTCACTGCGCAAGAACACACTGCGCGCATACAAGTATTGACACAGGTATCCTATACTGGCAATGATACCTTACACCACTGGCCTATTAACAGGTTCCTGCTTACACTCTCATAGACCAGAGCATAATTTTAGAATATCCCGGTAAAAATAGGAAAATGACAGCAACACAACCCAGTGAGAAATGTTGTTAAAAGCAAAGTAAAAGTTTATTATGGAAGTTATATCAGAAAGCAGAGAGTGTTCTCATTTTCAGAATACCAATTGTACTCTCACTGATCATTGTATAATTCAAACATGTATTCAAAGTTGAATAATTGTATTTGTATCTTTTTGTCCAAAACCACTTCCTAGTAGTCATTACCCTATTCCGTAGTCCGAACTCTTTACTCTCCATAAGCTAACCTGTCCCTGTCCAACTTATATACATAGAAGTTCTATTGTCCATATTGCACACGTTCCTCTGTAAAATTTTGACATAGGCTGTATTAGCCCAAATAGATTAAAGGGTCTTCAGCGGGTAAGTACTCAACATGTTTCGGAGCCTTTTATAATGATAGCAGCACAACCTATTGAAAATAGTGTTGGCAGAAATTCAGTCAAGATATATTTATACCAGCAGTTTATGGACAAAATGGGCAAAAACAAAGAAAAAACCAACAAAATCATATAATAATAATAATAATAATAATAAAAAGAAGAAGATGAAGAAGAAGAAGAAGAAGAAGAAGAAGAAGAAGAAGAAGAAGAAGAAGAAGAAGAAGAAGAAGAAGAAGAAGAAGAAGAAGAAGAAGAAGAAGAAGAAGAAGAAGAAGAAGAAGAAGAAGAAGAAGAAGAAGAAGAAGGAGAAGAAGACAAATCGTAGCTCCACCTTTTGAACACCTTGAAGTCCAAGGGCAGCTCCCAAAAGTGATTCTATGCGACATCAAAGCCATCTGCTGAGTGGCTTCAGAAAAGAATCATGTATGATGACCCCCCCCCCCCCCCTCGAATTATTTTCAAACTTCAAAGAAAAACTAAAAAAATCGAAGAGAGCTCTGATGATCAAACTTGGTAAAATCCAACCAAAAGCACTTCTTTATGAAGAGCAAAAAAATCTGGTCAGCTGTCTTTGAAAGAAAATCGAAAATGTGAATCGTGGATTGGTGCACCTACAGACAGACGTACCATAAATAATATGGTAAACTCAGTCAGAGAGCCTTATCATTGAACTGAGCTAAAAATCTACGTACGTCCACGTGAATAAGAGTGAATCTACAATGCTATTTATCAACATGCTACCGGCTTAATTAAGCCTAATTCTATGACTCCCTTATTTAAATTACGCGCTGGTCTATAATTCTGCATGACACTCTTAGAAACGTAAAATTTAACGAGGCAATTCAAAATTTACACCATGAAACGTTACTTGGTGGAACTATCAGTTTTCTTCTATAGAAGGCAAACTCATACGGTATCAATTCTGACATTGATTTCTACAGCAAATCGTACAGAGATAATTTGTCCGTGGTGACGGGAAGAAAGACAAATTATCTTTCACAATTTAGTAATAGACCAAATGGATACTTGTGAAAGTTCATTCATAAGATGCGCGTGCATAATTGAACGCAAAACAGTGCTAGGTCTGATGTTCTGCGTGTCTGTGTGAAACAATGAATGACACATTAGGGTAACATCATGATTGCTTAAGCCTCTGAGGCTATCTTGATCAGGTGAAGTGAACTGAGCGACTCATAATTATTGCGTCGCATAATTTGCCATGAGCTCACATCAAGTATGCCACCACTAGAGTATTTCTTCATCTAGAAGAACATTATCTAAAAATGGCAAATTAATGTAATCACAAAACACTGTCACTGCTTTCCATTTAAGTGGAAATTATTGAACACAACAAGAATTGTTGACTGTGAACTAACTACCAGGGATGCAATTTGGCGTGAAATTGTCTTATTTACGTTATGTTTGTCTTCAGCATGTTCCCTTCAACTGCATATTACCTCGAGGAACAGGAGAACCCTCTGATCTTGTCAATGGATGAAAAAAAATTGTTTAAATAGCCCAGCTGAAACAAAGAAGAAACGGTCTTAACTCAGTTATTCTTGCCCAGGCTAATCTACGTGAAATCATGGGTTCTCTGTGTTACGATTCTTTTATCTGCTTCCATTTTTTTTTTCGTTACACTTTCTTTCAAAGCTGTAATTTTCTGCTCAATTTAATCACGAAATATAGTTTCTTCCCATCCAAGGTAGCTTCTTTCACTTCTGATGGGGTCTACATGTTTCAACTACGATCCGTTAATTTAGCTTCTTAACGTTTTAATAAAAATGGAAATAGATCCCCCATGGAAATAACATGTACAAATTTGTGGTTGTCCTTTTCTTTGAATAGCGCGTTGCATCATGGTCATCTTTCGGTCGCAGCTTCTTATACATAACCTAGGCGGTTGGTGCGATGAGTATCGGCCTATTTCGGCAAAAGCCGTTACCAGTGTGCCTGTTAGAGTACATATGGTCTATTTTGCTTGACTTTGACAATCTTTCCGGCAAATTTATGCTCATAACAACCTGAACAAGCCGGGTTACCATGTTGACAAGCCTCATTGTATCTCTATGTTACAACTGTAAGGTATTTTGTCTGCAAATGACTGCCCTTGGTCGAGATCTCTCAACCCTGGAGGGGGAATGTCACACACTCAATATCAGGGTGGGTGTGTGCCTCAGACATTTCTGTACAATACCCCATCTTAATCCTACACCAATGTAAAAAGGTACCCTTTTTTAATCCTGTAATGTGTTGAAAGGAGTGTCGCATTGGTGCATATTGGTGCATTTTGGAGACCAACATTCCAACTTTAAACAAGCTTTAGCATATTCTTACTTCCCACAAAAATTCCCACCAAAGAATTTACAAATTATAACCTATAGCTCCAGTCTATATCCAAGGTCTGTACATTTGTTTGAAAAATGATTAAAACATTGAGTTCCCTCAAACAATTGTTACCCCTATCCTAATCCAGCTGTGTACATTTGGGGGGGGGGATTTCTAATCCTGGCAGTAATGAAAACAGGGCCTTTCCCGTGGCACATACCCAGTACAATCCTACATGGGAGCCCTCCACCCCCCACCCCCGTCTCAACCGCAAAACGACCTTAAACAATAGGAGATGCTGCTGTAATTTATTCTCTTTTAGCCCATTTTCTCTTTACTGTCCATAAAGAGTACCTGACGATATACGCGAAATGTTCACCATAAGGAGGGATACATGTATCTTAACGATACGAGGGTACACTATTGTATTATTTATGGTCTTGACTTTCAATTTGAAGTCACGACCTAAGCATAGACAGTCTTTTCAAAGAAAACCATTATGTGATAAAAATGAGATTACCATCTTTAATAACCTGTATTACAGCACATATTTGTTTAACTGACATGTCACTCCCATGAGTTCCAGGTCATATATACCCGTCCATAAAATAACGCGTTTATAATCAATCGCTCAGATTTCTCGACCTCTGTGTCATATTTTGAACAGGGCTGAAACCTCCAAGTTGAAATTTTGTTCCCAATCCATAATAAACACACGAGAATGAGACGCCGTGCTTGCCACTTTAATCTTCTTAAGTCACGATCTACCTTCATAAAAGCATATTTACAGGTATCGACAAAGATTTTTCAATCCATCATTCCTGTAATAGCTCCCACCACAGCAAATGCACATTAATTTACCGCCAAAATCTCTGACCGCGCCACTGCTCGACTTTGATAATGGCACATCATGGGACGGGCGGACTGAGGAAAAACCGAGGGGGTTACAAAAACGTGAATGTCAGGAAATAAAGAACACTTATTCCAAAGATGTATAAATATATAACACACACACACACACACACACACACACAGACACACACACACACACACATATATATATATATAATGTCTAGGGAATTCAGCTCCACCATGTGACCCGGCCTGTAAGCTGGCAACCCATTTCAATCTATGCATGCAATGGCGAAACCTGGACATACAGAAATATCGCGCAACTGAATACTTTTTGACCGTGATTTCCTGGAAAAGGTGGGAGGGGCAATTGGGTTCCCATAGCGCTTAAAGTTACTGCAGATGGAAGATTCAACAGACAGTAAAGTGTATTTGTGAACTCGGCGTGAACGATGCAGCATTTGATAGCAAAAGCCTATGAATAATCACAGTCGATACTGCCAGTTAACGTCAGATAGTAATGGCCCATACAGGGCGAACACCAAGGAAGCCTTGGACATATAAGCTCCCTGACACTACACACAGGAATCATAGTCGGATTAGACACTCTCCGTGCTGGGCAGGTATTCATGCTTCAAAGACACGTGTGCTCACTTTGCCGCTGCGAGGCAGGTCTTTATTATTCAAAGCTATGATATACACGCTCATCGTGCCGCCTTACCGGGCATGTCTTTTTGATTCACATCCGTGATACGCGCCCACCGTGCCGCTTTGTTGGGCATGTCTTCCTTTTTCACGGCTGTAATACGCATTTCATGGTGCCGCGTTACTGGGAATGTCTTCATGATACACAGCCATGATACGTACTTACCGTGCCGGGTTGCCGGGCAGGTTTTCTAATAATCAAGAAATAACAGTCAACTGTTGACAGTTCAGATAACTAAAAGTCAAGCAGGATGTGTGACGCTGGTACCCGCCTGCCACATTTGTGCTGGCATGAAAACATTTTTTTATTGCCTAGAAAACATTTGTATTGTGTCTTATCTTTAACTTGCCTTCGAAAAAAACAAAAGCCGGAGTATCTAAGTCATTATCCAGATTGGTTGTTGATGCCCCTAGGTTCCCCCCCAAAACATCGAAATCATATAAAAAGCGTGGTCTGCCGAACACATCATGTCTCAACTTCTTTCTCGAGACTTTTAATTCCATACCTCTTGTGTATCAACTACATTTATTTCTTTCCCTTTGTTGTCTTAGTAACTACCAAGAGCACTGCACCATAATGCTATCCCCAAACGTTGAAGAGTCAACTACGGCCTTCATCGGTAATATGATATGGGTAAAACCCCAAAAGTGAGCGATGCTCATTAGCCATTGCCATATACATGTATCTGGCGCCAGGGCTTCGCTAGTTCAGTAGTTGTGTCATAAATAAATAAATAAATAAATAAATAAATACATAAATATATATCTATATATATATATATATATATATATATATATATATATATATATATATATATATATATATATATATATATATATATATATCTTTAAAAAACAAACCCACACAAACAACCAAGACTAAAGAGTCTGTAAACAATAACTAGGCTATAGACTTAAATATATACCTTTCCCAGCACTTTGCTACCTGTGAAACACAAAACAGGTCATCAAGCTCCCCATAATGATTGACACTATGGTTACTGCAATTTGTGTGCTACCCATTTTGTGATTAGATTCCTGCATTGACGCTATCTTGTAATATTACTGGGCATGTTAAATCTAAGGCAATTCATTCATTACATACAATATAACAACAGCATGTACATCTTTCTTTCTCTCCTCTGATATCAGAACCCACAAAGCTTTCAAATCCAGACCAACATTTATTATTATCTTGGTTATTCTCAATGTGTTCTCATCTGTAATGGAAATAAATACTTCCCCTGTGGGCACATGGTTGAAAATTCTTAAGCAGGAATATAAAAACCAAAAAAATATAATTATTTACTCAAGGAAATATAATACCCAATTGAGAGATTGTGTGTTCTAGCAGCCTATTAATTTAAGGAAAAATACAATGTTAAACTTTATAGTAATGACATGACAAAAGAAATTGTACTTCATGCATATAATTCAGCTTCTGAAGCTCAATGATCTGGATTATTCTTTTTTTTTACAAAGATGGGATACTTGTTTCACCGGGTATTGTGTTGGGCTACCATCTGTAAATATAAAGAGTATTATTCCTTTGAATATCTGCAACAGAATCCACAATCGCAATTGCTATTTCAAATAAGATGAATGTGCAGTATCAGTACCTACGGACATTACGGTATTTGGGATCAAGGAGATGGAATACAAATGGACCCAGCATATAAAAAATAAACTGTCAAATGTTTAATTATAAATATAGGAAATAAACAAATGCTTCAATTAAAATTATAAACACAAATCCGCTATGTAACGTTGAAAATATCTTCATGAAATTTCATAATGACTTAACCTGCAATTTACAAGCAATCAGATATGTATTCAGGGTACTCCATGCACATGTCATGTTTGCTGGGATAAGTAAATATCGATGCAGGATAAATGAACATGCAAAAGATTGAACACTTGTCCCTGTACATGTAAAATACACCTCAAAATTCTTGAAATATTTTTCAAAGCACAGAACAATGCCTGAGCCTAGAAAACTTTCTCTATCCTCTGAAAATGGGTCAGGGAGTGCAAAAAACTGGAAATGAAAATACACTGATTACATAATCACGTCAGATATCTTCTTTTCACTTCGACAATATGTTTAATTCTGTGGTACATATACACTGTATTCATTGTGCCACTGATATCTGTAACTGGTGCACATTGTCCTTGTTGTAGCGCACAAGGATGGAATCCTTGTCACTGCATATAATGTATGCCCATTGTTAATTCTTCAGTTATCCTATTTGTCATGTTTTTTCTTGACAGGTGCTCATTACTGCAGCAACGTTTTGAATTTTTCA
Source organism: Hermodice carunculata (assembly GCA_964020975.1). Classification (NCBI taxonomy): domain Eukaryota; kingdom Metazoa; phylum Annelida; class Polychaeta; order Eunicida; family Amphinomidae; genus Hermodice; species Hermodice carunculata. The sequence continues at coordinate 100,779 of OZ026627.1, forward strand.
ATGTTTGTCAAACCTCAGTGTCTCATAACATCTTGTTCGGCTTTCAGGCCCACTGGCAGATACTGTGCTGATTGACTTTATGGCCTTAAATACCTCTAGTGGCACATCACGATGCACTGCCACTTGAGATGGATGTCTGCATATATATAGAAAGTTGCAGGCTTCTTTGGATGCAATTGATCCAATTTCTCACTTGTGTGATCTCCGTGGATTTAAAAAATGAAACAAAATCGAGTCAGTCATTTAATACATGACTTTTTCTTTACATGAATGAGCAAGAAAACATCCAACTTTCAATGGATTTGAATGTATGATGAATCAATTGACCTTAAGTATCTGGTAATCAATTTTGATAAAAAGTAATAGGCAACTTGATACCGCACACACCACTCATAATACACACGTTTATCTCTGTGTATCACTTACAATTTCATGCATTCTTGCTGAAATGAACATGTTGTTCATATCAGTCCAACATCAAAACACCAACCGAGGGCTACTTTTTAAATGGAATAAAAATGCATATTTCTTACACGATACATTTACATAAAATCGGTATATTCGGTGATCTGCCGAGGCATTAAAATGTTCACCCGAGTTGCAAAACTTACCCATGACATTGTTGATATACTAAAAAACTGTTTAATCCAACAAAAAGCAGCACTTGGGTTTTCACAAGACCTTGTGCATTTAGATGTTGCATATGGATCTACAAGAGTGTCAATATTGCTTAAATGACTTCTAAATTTTTGCCTGAAATGACAGAGCAGTACTGTGGCCTTCAATTTAAAGTTGGTCAGGCCAGAAATTTGGATATATTCAAAGCAGACCTCTGTATGTTAGCATAGTTTTGGTGACACTTCTGACCTAAATATTGGATTTTTGTATGTTATCATAGCTTTGGTGACACGTCTGACCTAAATGGTGGATTTCTGTATGTTAACGTACCTAGTTTCAGTGATACGGTTGACCTAAATGTTGGTCCGACCTATCTGGCCAATCGGACCACTAGACTACGGACTAGTACAGAAATTTATTTTGTTTTCATTGTGTACTTAACTGCGTTTTCCACATTATAAGCTCCTTCAAACAATAACTGATTAAGATGCACCATTTGTCAACATCCATGCTTCAGTTGAGCTTTACGTTATTAAGGCTTACTACTGCAGTGTGCACATGTGTTGATTTTATTATCAAAGCTGAATCCTATCATTACCACTTTGCCTAGGCCTGTATTATATTTTCTCAAATCCTCGGTCATGGACCAGTTGAAAAATAACACCACGGCATTGGTACGGGTATATTTCTACTCGGACATATTTTGAAAATTAATATGTCTTTTTCGGCATAATACCATATTGAACTTAATTTCTGCCATATTCTGGACATTAGGACGTGATCAGGCCTACTGCTATAGAAATA
>OZ026627.1:104700-139700 GCA_964020975.1 Hermodice carunculata
ATTAAATGGTGTAAACTTAGAGAGGATTCATCAGCAAAAGGATTTATGTATTTCTATTATCGATGATCTTTTACCAAGTGTACCTGTTCAGAACGTAGTAAACAAGGCCAACCAAAGAATTTGACTGATAAAGGGATGTTTCTCAAACGTAGACAAGAAGATTGAAATGCTATAGGCATTACCCTAAGCTTTCCACCAAAGAAATTCAGTTATAGTCTCTTCAGGATCGTCGAGAATTTAGTCATCTTCGTGAAACTTACAAGTTTTTGATTGGCTTATACAAAGGCGACCCTAGCAGATTTTTTACATTTCCATCTCGCACATTGAGGGGTCACTCTTATAAGTTGTTTAAGAGACAATCCGGTTGTGACACTTTCAAGTACTTTTTTTTAATAAGGTCGTCGCTACATGGAACAGTTTGCCGGAAAGTGTAATATCTACGCCTCTTCTGTCTGCTTTTAAGAGGAGATTGAGGTCCCTGCTAAATAGCTAAGAGGAAAAAGGAACCAATTAATCAAAATCAAATCAATGCCAGTGGGCTTCCTTTACCAAGATACAAGTACAAATCCTCTTGAATTGAATCCAGACCTAATTCCATTCGCAAACGTACATATTCTTCCTTCGCCAGCCCCAATAAACGCATTGTCCCGAGCCAGTCTATTTCCCAGGAACATGCTTGTTGATGCTGATGCTTGTCGCCATGGGCATGGCGTACCGAGGAAGGTCAAGGTCGCTTGTTTTTTATGCCCAGTGCGCCTCCAATACTACATTCAGGGTGACGTTTTAGGGATTTTGCCTCGGCGTGCACTCTCAGTATAATCTGATAACATGAAATGGTTACAACCCGGATGAAGACGGTATAGTCATCCCACACCCATCCCATTGCCAAGTTCATTTGCACCTCGCTAGGCCACTTTCGCGGCCTGGCTTATTCATGCCTTGTACTTGCAGACGCGTACCCAGCGCGCGCCGTGACGTGTCTCGGCTTGTGTCATGTTGGATGAGTCGAATTTCAGTTGGTGCCAGAGCAGGTCCTTGGCGACATGTTTCGATAGGATCAAAAGGCCAGGCAACAAAAGCCTATAGATATTCCAACATATTTTCACAAAAATAAGGCAGCACAACATTCTAAGGTTTCGTTTTTATCGAAATGGAAGCAACTAATTATTTTTTGATGTAATGTGTGTAGGTGGGGGGGGGATGGAACTTTTTAAATGCTGGACTGCCGCAAAAAAGTCATATTTCCGGAAAAGTGCTTTTCTGAAGGTACGGTTTCTAGAAGCTGGCAACACTATGTGACTGTGAGTCATGTTCTTCTCAACTTCTTGTCCCTATACCGTAAGAGCGAGCTTCGCTCGCTGATACTGAGTATTGACACAGGGATCCCGCTTGCCGGCGTGCCGGCAGCCATGTCACAGACCACCGCACGCCCTTGTCCATAATAGTAGAACAGGAAGTCTGAGTGTTATCTATCATTGTATACTTTAAACCTTACTGTATTTGCTTGACAGTTTGTATGATCTGCACTCAAAGTTTCCCTGGATTCGAGGAATAAATAAAATATTATTGTTGAAAAAGCACCATTGCTGATGCATGACAATAAATATTGTAAACTGTTACAGTGCAACATTTTTCACTCAGTCGACAGTTTTCCTCTGCACTCTTTGGGTGCACTCCGCCTAAAGTGAGCCGAGGAAACCTGTTGACCTGGACCGTTATATCCTATATAACTACACACAAGCTGGTACTTGAATAAAATGTCTGCTTACAGAGAAACATGAATCTACCACCCACATTATGAGTCAGAGCAGTTCGTTTTGAGTAGTGTGACTTGAGTCGCAGTTTCCACCGAAAGAGTTAAACAAGGACCCGAAACCGGGCTGCGAAATTCTCTTTCGCGCCCTGTTTATATTGGCTCGGCTGCACCGCCAAAGTAATAAATGTTGGCAGACACTTACAAGAAGTCCATCGGGAATACAGTACCTGAGCATGGCACACAAAACAGGGGTCAGCGTATGGATTAATTGAAACATTATCCAATGCATCGGTACGGGCACACACGCCAAAACATTTGGTTGGCCCTGGAAATATCATCCTAAAGCACAAGAAGGCCCAGTGGGTGTCTGTCCATGACATACTTGCACGTGTCTTCATTTTTAGAAGTTTCCTGCCGGGAAGTAATTCACCAATAACTTTGCGATTGCCTACCAATAATGCCTCTATCACCAAGGCGCCCCCTTCTGGCTACCTAAGCAGTAAGCAGCATTTTCAGCCCACAATCAATCTATGCTGTTAACCAGAAATATTTTACACATGTGTCGCTAAAAATCACCTTCGATGCATACAATGAAGTGCACAGTTCAAAATCCAACAATGAAGCAGGCAAAATAAAAAAAGTACATGCCATTGGTCGATTTCGGTTGAGAAATGAACCTGAAGGGGATATGATGTCCCGGGTGCGATGCGTCAGGACGCATCTGGAAAACGTCATACATGTCCTCGCTGATACTTTAATCTGACAGAGACTGAAAACGCCGGGAGACTACAGTAAGTGTCCTGTGCTTGAATTTTTTGGCCAAATTTCGTTGAAGGTAATGTCTTGATTGCGAGGCTGAAAAACAGACCTGACAGATAGCCGGCCGTTTGGGTGGTTTTAACACAGTTTTTGCAATTGCATTGAAGATAGGGGCCTGGCATGGGCTAAGACCTCCGCTTCTTTTATCATAAATAACATGTTTCATTCAGGATGGTGGATGGTGAATCTAGGATAACGTGTTCTGTTGAAAAGTTTTCCTTTGTGCCTACACAGTGATCAGCGTTGAGTTCTCAATCTGCTTCAATGATGCTTTTCAAAAATCACAGAGGGCTGTGGTCAATCCAATCAAATACATATGTCTTGAAAACCATTGCCCCTGGAATAATCTAAAAATGTCACAAGAAACACCCTTTATCTGGAACAAACTAAAACACACATACCAATAAAAACACAAACAAACCATAAAAAGTTAACAGTCAATTTACTGGTTTTAGATGCTAGCTTCTTTTTTATATACTTGTGCAAATAAGTCAATATAGATCATTCTTCACAAGTTCAATCCACATGGTAGAATGCTTGGTACAAAGCAGCTCACTTCCATGTTTGTAAGGCTTTTGTGCGAACCTATTGTTCTTTGCTCCCAGAAGTGAATATTTTTTTGTGGTTTTCCTACCTCTAGCAATGGAGAGTTACCATACTATTTGGCACAATGGGCCCATGTGTGGAATTGATCATATGGAAGTCTTGCATACCATTCGACGTTTGGGAATACACATATTTGTTAAGGCAGATTCACGATTATGATATATCAACATTCTTATCACAACGAAGGAACAAATATAATCCTCATCAGTAATCATCTTCTACATGTTGCATATACTTTGATCATGGCATATTCAGTAAGGTTATTATAGTCCTGAAAGAGACTACCTACATCAAGGAAAAATCCGGGCACGACATAGACCAACATCCAAACAAACACCATAAAAGAACGCATCGTCAGTAGGAAGTAGGAACTGGAACATTCTGACTTCTTAAGATGAATGGCAGTTCTGTTATCAACCCTTTGAAGACCAAGTCAACAGCTTTCCTAGTCCCACTATAGGCAATCTTTAACATTCTACAATTGTATATAATTCAAACCGAAAAGCAGGCGAAATTGACGGCATTGGTCAGTGTCATACATCGGTGTTACGTTGGTCGTGGTTAATGAAGGCGACAAACAATATTAATTGGTTAATCCTTTCCCCCTTGAATTAAGACTGAGTCAACAGCTTTCCTCGGCATGGGTTGGGCACTTAGTGCCCAACCCATGCCGAGGAAAGCTGTTGACCTGGGTCATGTTGTCTTGACAGGTCTCATCTTCAATTCTCAGTCATATTGTTTTTCATTGCTGTCAAAATCAGTTGAAAACGCTGAAGCAGACGACATTTGACCACCACCCGGATTTGGCCGGTTTAAGGGGGAAAGGGTTAATCCTTCAAAGGCACACAATTGAGCTGAGTCCCCAGTGTGTGTCGAGGAGAGCCGTTAACTGTTGACATACGACCTTTGCAAGTCTTCTCTAATTTTTTATCGAAAATATTTTGTGAAAGGGCAATATTCTGTATGACTTTTAGTTACTTTCATTGTCGTAGGGCCCCGTCCATCGCTGCATGCTGTACGGATTTCGGCGCGTGGACGGGGCACTGCGACGATGCGAACAATCAGCTCCTCTGTCTTGTCGAAACGTCATTGTCTTCCTTAAACCTGTTGGCTCCGTGCAAGGATTTGATCTTCTAACGTATCCATTATGGTGGAAGTTGGCGGACCATGTAGTGCTTTTTTTTCTCCTGTCTATTTATCTACTCCCTGCGAGATGGGCTACTAGCCTAGCTCTCTTCCACAGTTGTTTCCCATGACAAATTGTGTAATGTATGTGTGTTCTATAACACTTTCTACTTTGTAGATTGTCGTGGAATAACATATATTTAAACAAAAGGACATATTTACTAAAATGGAGGAAGCAGACGACCTTTACATTTTCGGTCGCTGTAGACCGATTTCAACTGCAGGGCATTTATGAGCTGCATATGTCAGCCAGTTATGAGAATAAACAGGCGTTTGTCATCTTTTAAACACCCAGTCAGTCCATTTTCCTTGTTATAAGCGGATTTCTTTTTCTTTGTAAGAGTCATATTTCTCAATGATCCCCACGACTCTTTATCTTAAAACTCCTCAGCTGTGCATGTGACCCTGAACCATTTGCCTATGATTAAACTTAGTAGGCTTTCTGCTAATCTTCCTGATTCTTTTGCAATAAATATACTAAATTCTGCAGACGAGTGGATTCGACCCTATGATATCTGAATTTCCAGTCCAGCACTTTAATCACTATCCCAAGGACAATGCAAAGCGCTCAGTAGTATTTTGTTTTCACGTTTATGAATAGGGTCTACACTATTTTGTTACACTCACTACCCTCAAACCTGACAGAGACCAGTAAATGAAGCGTGTTACAACGCTGATCTTGAACTATGCACACAAACTGTCATTCAGATTTCCATTTTTTTTTTCGCTTATATTCAGTCTATGCACTTGTATCATGATTTGAAAATGCTGCTCCAGTTGCAATATATTAAAATCTGAGTTCGTTAACCTCCTGACCGATGTGTCTTTGCCAAAAAAACTCGCCTTTTGGGTCGTACTCTATTTCAAACAGAGGTCGCTGCAGAGGTTTGCAACTACAAATTATAATACTCTGTAGCAAATGCGGAGAGGAATTGATCATAGAGAAACTTAATTAAAAACCATCTCCCTATAGTTAAGGGTAGCAATGCAGACCCTCTTAATTCAATGGTGTCTTGAAATGATTGAAATGATTTGAAATGAGGGATATTTCGTTATTCAGCTGACTTTGCCTGAAAAAGAATGAAAGAAAATGCATGCAAAAATGCCATACACATATGAAGAAGGCTTTGCTTTTCCTCAGGAGGAACATGCATGTGGATATTTATAAATGTGAGAGTAAAATGATAAATTATATAATCGTGGTGCAACATGCTTTGTTCCGGGAAAAATAGATATGTATCATCACAGAATTATCCGTGTCATATATGCATGATCAGGCAGAATTATGACCAGACAGTTTTGCTTATTTGCAGTTGGTAAACATGTTTGATCATTTTTCCATAACATTTTTGTTACGTTCCTCAACAAAAAATGAATATAAAAGAATGTTGCACGGCCCAGTCAGGCTAAGCCAGCTCAATTTGAAGTCCAAAAGAAAGAGGGGTAAGCCTTTCGCGTCCCAATAGAGATAAGCCAGCGGCTTCGAGCGGCCACCATGAGATTTAAAACCCTGCCCGAGGACATTGATAATTGAACATGCCCGGATAAAAGATATCGTTATGGTTCTGATTTCGTAAGCAGCTGCCTATTCACTCCTTCTAAGGCAAACATGCGCGTTTTGGAAGCGATGTTAAAATGGTCAGAGCCACTCCATAGTGATTCAATAAATATGTCATTCTTTAGTGGCAACGGCGGAAGTTGAAGTCGGCGTTTCCCTCCTTTTCTCACACATGTAGATTTCATACCTTTCTATTTCATGAATAGTCTTTTAAGGGAATGCTCCATCTTTATGAGAGATGACAAACAAACTATTGACGAAGGCGTTTGATGAACGGAATCGTGTGTCGTGGTGTTTCTTCTAAGGTTAACAGCTATTTTCTTGGACAAACCGTTTTCATTTTGGATAATTTCGTAGTTATAACCTATCGCTTGCAGCTGTTGCCTGGGTAATAAACTAAGCTGTGTCTGCAAAACGCAACATAATTATGTAAGATGTTCTTATTTTGTTGTACGACTATAACTGCGCTGTTTTAACATGAAATACATTGGGCCTGTGCGCTTCAAAAAGCTTACAATAAAAAGGTCAAATATTTCAGCTTTCTTTCGCCGCTAAATGCAGGGATTCATACAGGACGAAGTTGCTCATTTGTGTGTGCATGTACATTATATAGTTACCAGTGAAGAACAGGACATGGGACTACATTTTCGTATAAATGCTAAAAAAACAAAAAAACAACAAACAAACAAAAAAAAAAAAACAAACAAAAACAAAAGAATCGGCGCATAATGTTAGTAGAATTATAATTCTGCAACAACCGCATGACTGCCAAGCAATTCATCCCTGCGTCGTCAGGACATCCACAAGCAAACGTACCCCTCTATTCATTCGTCAGTGGATGGGTGTGTTTGGCGTACATACAATAAGTTCTTGTCTGGAGCGACCACCCTCTTCACAGAAAAGTAGCCTTTTAGGACGTGTTTCGTGACAAGTATAACGGAATGTGAGAGAGGACACTTTTCTCCCCATTTATATTGATAACTAATTCTCCATGCCTTTTCGTGTTCACTTATAAGTTAATGCAACAAGGTTATTTAGGGGAAGACTCAAGATTTTTGCTGCTTTGGAAGTTTGGATATATATACATACATACATACATACATACATACATACATACATACATATGAGTTTGTCGAAGATATGCGACTTTGAACATGTGACGGGTGCACCTTTTTGATTATTGGAAACTTTAATACAATTTGTTCCGCCATATGCAATTCGCAAAAAAAAAAGATAAATAAATAAAAAATATTAAATAAACATGTAACACTATTTGACTTCAATTCCTATCGTAAAAAGAATATACGCTTCTTTGATTCCTCCTCTTGTTTACAAGGATCTATAGGAGAACAAAACCATACAAACACACTAAGTTAAAGTTTCGGCAAAAATGTACACGAGTGAAGATAGCGCTATTGTTTGCTGTGTCGAGTTGTAACAGTTACTCAATGGGTGCTACATTATATATGACACATGTGTAATGACCATTTCCTTAAGCTTTCTAGTTTTCCCCAACGAGTGTTTTACCAATAGTCTTAGCGCGGAGGGCATGAAAAAAAAATATAATGCATATTGACTTTTTTTAAATTTTAAGTTGACATACATGCACAGAAAAGCGGTAGACATCACGTGAGGTGTGGTCTGTATGTCCATATGCGGCTTTACATGTATGTTGAACGTTGTGCCACCCAGTCACGTTTTACCACACGAGCAGCATGCAATCATTTAACCCTATATCAGTTAGCACCACGGTACATATCCTGGAAGCATCATAGAATCAACCCCCGCTCCATCGGTGCCCCCCCCCCCACCTCCACCCCGCTGTAAAGGAATTACTTTGTAAATTTATTAAATTATAATTATAGCCAGAAGCTCATTTATATATATAGGGTTATTTGTTGGGAAGCATAAAGACCATTGTAGCTCGTTACATGTTTGTTGAAGATCGACAACGGCAGGGAGGGAAACAGACAACAGTGATCCTACTAAAATATTTTAGAAGCCCACGGGAAAAGGTTGAATATCGAATATGGTTCGCGCGTTGCCTTTTTGACCAGACATTGGTGGAGTTTTAACCTTTGGCAGGTGAGAGCAAATTTGGTACGATTTTCCATTACGCAATTTTTGGGACTCTTGCTACAAGGAGGAATCCGGTCCTGGGAAAAATTGCATGAAGCGTAAAGGTCTTCTGTTGTCAGATGAAAAAAAAAAAAAAAAAAAAAAACTTAAACTTCCGTGGCCATCCTCTGAAACAAAAGGCTCAAGTTATGCTGCTCTGGTTTGAAGCAAAAAACAACAGGAAACAACTTCCATACAAACGGAAGTAAACACCCATGCAACATACAGATACGCAACTTTACACACAATCTGTTTTAATATGTTTGTTTCTGATGCATGTGTACTGGTATTTAAGTCTGCAGGTTATAGCTAAACACTTGACATTACGGTTTAGAAATACGTACTACCCAAGGGCATGAAGTTAATATTCGATACAGTCCGCGCAGCAGACAAAGAGCAACTACACAGGGTGTGGTACTTTATGGAGATAAGCGATCCTGTTGTGTGTGTATCATCATTATCATGAAAATGGACTACTATACGAGAATGATACATCCATGCTCTATCCATGGTGTATTCATGCTCTATCCAAAGTGTATTCTGGCGCTGTATTTTAAAGCTCAAAAGGGCCGTTAGTGTCCTTAACATGTTACGTTCTCTGAACAGGGGTTAAATTTTGATTTTATATTTATATCGCACAAAATATAGAGCCAACAGGAAATTTTGACTATTTTGTATCTCCTGAACCATGAAAAGGAGGTTATGCCATCAATTAATTGGAATAAATATCTGGTGTTACGTAACAAAATGAAAATGAAAATGCAGGTCAAAATGTCGCACCAGGCGGTGATAGAAAACTGCAGATAAATAAGATACGGCCTTGTATCTATTATATTTTGCGGACACTTCTACTCACAGATTTCCTAAGAGAAAATTGGCACGGCATGATTCAATATGATTAACGGATGTACATCATCACGGACAACCAAATACTTAGCAATTAGTTCATTCCCTGTTATCTCTACTTCAGTGTAGTGTGGACTTCTTTTCAAAATAATTTGATGTCCTTTCCTACATGATACTCGACAGTGATGGAACCATGACATCTATCATTTACACATTAACTATGAAGCATTCACACCAGCTGTAGATGCGTAGAGCTAGCCCCCAAATGTACCATTAAGCCTCTGCAGCGAAGTCAATTTGAAATACAACTATCAAGAAGAGATAAACAACACTGGGGGCCTTGATGCATTCTCACACATCGGGCCACCAATCATTGTCCATTACCACTATTCACTTTATACAGGCCGCACAGCTGAAACGTTATAAATAGGCTATTTTTTCTTGTATTAAGTAGAACTTGACAACAAAGGAATAAAACTTTTCGTGACCATAAGGGACAAACCATTAGAGTCGGGGGGGGGGGGGGCTGTGCATTTTTTTAAAATAAGTGATGTACGTCTCACAATTAATAAAAAAAAAATGTACTGCCTCATTTACCTTAAAAGATAAACTACTGCTTGGAAAAGTAAAAAAAAATGTCCTGTTAATAGTAAAAAGGTACTATTCGACTAGCAATGTTGAAAACTCTTGGTAGCTAATATTGCTCTTTAAATATTCCGAATAAATTAGCAAGAACTCTGATATATTGTGTGTGTTACAATGCAAGTACTTTGGTACCAGGCTTTTCTGTTCATTTATATTACCCATCATCTTGCACACTGTTGAATGCACTTTACATGTACTTTTAACTTTCCATTGCTGAATTAATGCCTGAGTCACGTTTTCCTTAGTAAACTCTCCGAAATGCACGCAAACTTAGTGCTTCTAGGAAAGCTGCAGCTTTTGATTATAGAACCATAACATTGGTGGGAATGAGATCTTATGCTGTGGCTCAAGCAGTGCCCACAGGAAACCTGATGATCTGGGTCAAATTTTCTGGTGAAACTTCTGACTTAAACCTACGCTTGCAGGTACTTGAATGAAAGGTCGCTTCACGAGGAACATGAATCTGGATTCAGTTTTACAGTGCAGGTTCAAACAGATAAATATCTGGTTCCAGTCTCTATTAGGTTTCATGCTTTGCCACAAACACTTTACAGAGTGTAATTGGATGTACTTTTTAGCAATGGCATTTATCGCAATTTTTTAGAACTATGATTTTTAAGGTGGAATGTAGAATCTTGTGTTTTTAGTCTGATTGATCTTAAGTATACTAAATCATGTTTTGGAGGCAGGAGATCATCAAAAGGAGTTCTCAACTTGCAACGGTCTGATTTTATTTATTCCTTATTTATGTTTTTATTGTTATTTACAAAACCAAGATTTGTTTCAAATTCAAGTGATCAATGTTATATGCTAGTATGTACAGTATATGAAGGAATGATATTAATATTGACAATATGATGCTAGTAAGAACATTGTCCTGACATTAACATATCAATCTTAAACACTGGAGTAAAAGTGTGCAATAGATAAACTAGTACATGTAAAACCAGTATAACATATGTTGTCTTAATCACCAAGGAAATTGTCATTTAAATATCTATAATTAAAAGCCAAAACTACCTTGGTCATTAACACACATTTAGTGCAGCGTGTAATACCGTGTATTCATAGCACTTTGATATTTCAGTTAAGTGCGTTATAGAGAATATTAAAAGCGTGCTTATATGAATGGTGCAAAATGAAGTATCTTCAGTGATTATAGTAGGGTAATTCATGGCTGAAGATGCTATCTCATTTTTATCCAGATGCCAGGATTGAACTATGCTGTGCAACATAAATAAAACTGGTGCTCTCAGAAAATTTTCTTTTTTGTTTCTTTTCCCATGTTTACCCAAAATAGCCAGCCATAAACTTGGGTCTTTTACGCAGGGTTTCTAGGGTACAAAAATTAGATTTTTAGTGACAAAATAGGCCTCCAAATGGAGCCTTATTTTGTCATAACCTCTTGTCTTCCGAGGGCTTCGCCCCCTGGACCCTCAAATGATTTCTTTTTGGAACCACTGTGTTCACATAATTTTCAAATGGACCAGACATATTTAAGGCTTCTAAAACCATGGGTTCCAGTGTTAAAAAAAAGTACTGTGCATAGCCCCTCCCCCCCCCCCCCCCGATTCTAATGGTTCGTCCCTAACTCAATGTTCAAACAGGCCTAGTGGCATGACTAATGACTAGCTGTGGCTGGGTTAAGTCAGCTGGACCTTTGTCAATGTGTATGGCATCTGTAGGCGGTCTGGTAAACTGATTTGAGAAGGTTGATTTTGCAAGTGTAGACCATAATGAACACCTCAGAAACGTTATATCGGTGAACAGTGGAGAAAAAAAAGTATACTACTGCTACTGCAATCAAGAGACAGGCCTTTGTAACTGCGCTGTTCGAAATGAGCGTAGATCATAGAATATCAAGGCATATTGCACATGACAAAACTGAGAGAAACATTCATAAGCCAGATGTTTTTCTAATTATAAGGAATAACAAAATATTACATTTATTTCTCCATCTAACTTGAGATCTATACAAAGTCTGAGTGTCAGATCATTTTTCCACCTTCGCATAATGAAATACCCAGGTGGTCTTAAGCTAGTCATGAGACAGACCTGAGTTACTATTGCATTCACCAAGCCGGACGTGCTGGTAATGTATGACGGAATCAGGTCCGTGTTGATCATACGGTCATTGTGAGCTAAGCTAAATGTCATCACCAAGTCAGTTGGACAAACAAACAAAACATCAGCTTCTGGGGATTAGGCCCACAGCCCATACATAACTGGAACTTGGTAATCATTCTGGACGGAAAAGGGTTAGATATGATATGGTGATTGGTGACTCTGAAAGTGAGAGACGGCACTTCCTGACAATAGCAGAAACATTATACATTGTCAATTGATTTTAATAACCGGCATTCCTGTTTCTGTTATGGAAATCTTTGTAGTTTTGGTCTCAACATGTGTTGGCCTTCATGTACTTGGGTCGGTTATATGAACCCCTTTGATGTTCTTTCATTAAGGTGGGTTGTTACCATGGAAACTTATTCGAAGAAATATCATATATGCAGTGGATGAATTCGTGAAAGGATGATTCAAAATTGCACTAATTGGACAAGTATACAAATAACACGTAGACGTAAAGTAATAGTGCGGACACTTGATCACGAAACCTTGATTGTAACCTTACTCTACCTCACAATGGGGACCACTTCTCACTTCAACACAATCAAATCAACGCTATCTGCGTCTTAGATGCGCCGGAAGAATATCCAGGAAAGTTGGTGACTAGTAAATAATCAAAACTAGCCAATGGAGGAATGCTCCTTTAAAACATTTTGTGTCAGTGACATGTTTTAATTGCATACACAGAGAAGGCTGCACACTATGTCTGTGGCCACAAGTTTAGTTGGAAAAGGGTTGATGACGCCTACTTACATGAACTAAGTCTCTGTCACATTCATAGTCATTAAAAACAATTATAGTGCTCGTTAGATATTATGATATTTGTGGCAAAAACGCCTCATTAATTCCCATCAAGCAAGAAAGATTAGCCAAATGTTAGAAAAAATGTCATGTTTTGGACAAGCCTTTGCGAATATATGCTTTGTTATATTATCATGATATATTGTGACCATAAATGTAATATACATATGTGTGTTGACCATGAATGTAATATACATATATGTGTTGACCAAATTAGATTCAATATGAAAAAACAGGAAAAAGAAAAAAAAAGAATTAGGACACCAGCAAAACAAGGTTGGAAATCATAACAACTGTACTTTCATATGTCCTATTTCTCTCCAAACGAATTCCTTCGTTTACTCCAATGTGCATGGCGGACAGTCACTGGTTGATATCAAGCCGGTGGTCACAAACCGTTTGGAGTTATTATACAACATGATGTCCTTACCAGGCTGTACGTCTCATAATACTTACGCATAAAATACATTGAATGACACTACTTTACTTAGCCCAGGTCAAGTTCAAATAGAGGATTTTAAAGAAAAGCGCCTCTCTCTCTCTCTCTCTCTCTCTCTCTCTCTCTCTCTCTCTCTCTCTCTCTCTCTCTCTCTCTCCTCTCTCTCTCTCTCTCTCTCTCTCTCTCTCTCTCCTCTCTCTCTCTCTCTCTCTCTCTCTCTTCTCTCTCTCTCTCTCTCTTCTCTCTCTCTCTCTCTCTCTCTCTCTCTCTCTCTCTTTCTTTCTCTCTCTCTGTATATAAATACATACATGTATATATATCATATATATGTATATGTATATATATATATATATATATATATATATATATATATATATATATATATATATATATATATATATATATTAATATATATATATATATATATATATATATATATGAAACTCCCATCAACAGCATAATTTAAAAAAACACCCGAAGTCTCCCCTCACATTTTTCATAAAGCTGCTTGAGTGATTCCTTTATCAAAATAACAATAATGCAAAGAGAGAGAAAATAACAACAAAAACGGGCCAGAGCAGATAGATAGATAGATAGATAGATAGATAGATAGATAGATAGGTAGGTAGGTAGGTAGGTAGGTAGGTAGATAGATAGATAGATAGATAGATAGATAGATAGATAGATAGATAGATAGATAGATAGATAGATAGATAGATAGATAGATAGATAGATAGATAGATAGATAGATAGATAGATAGATAGATAGATAGATAGATAGATAGATAGATAGATAGATAGATAGATAGATAGATAGATAGATAGATAGATAGATAGATAGATAGATAGATAGATAGATAGATAGATAGATAGATAGGTAGTTTTAAAACATCCATATTCAGGACTTACTGTGACTTGGAACTGGTAAAATAATCAATGGCTAACTATCGGCACTGCTCTTTAGACCTCCGTATAAAACAGAATTCGGGCTCATCAAAATTATGAAAGACAGACAATATTTGATGAAAAGAAAAGTCACAGTAGCTGAAAAATGGGGAGAGGACTTTTTTTCCAGAACTGCTGTTGATGGTGATATTAAATGTTTTGTAAACCGTGAGGCTAAAAGTAATTTTCATGAATCGTGAAACGTGTATTACTCGTCAAACACAAGCCAGCATCTCAAAAACATTATCAAGTCTGGAGTGACATTTCAATAAATCAGGAATTGTGAAATCATGGTTTTCTCTCGTGAATTGAGAAATATTCCGATTTTAACCGTGTTTCACTGTAAAGTGTGAAAGCCAAACCATTCTGGTTGATTCATGTACCGGACCCCTTTTCGCCCGAATCAGGAATCAAACAGTTATATTCCACTATGTGTTTCGACTAAATTCCTAGTTGCTGTTGGTTTAAACTTATTTTATTTCTTGAAAGAAAAACGATTGGAAATCAGGCAATGCCTATATGAGCCCTTCTCTCCTAGTTGTTGTTCTGCTGTGGCGTTGGAATCGGCAAGTTGAAAACAAACTATGGTCTAGAGAAGTACACTTTTGTAGTGAAAGCTCATATATTACATGTTGGCATATGCTCTGAAAGAACATGAAAGGATTTAAACTTCTTTATGCCCACACAAGACGTTTGAGACGCATGTCATTGTTGATGGACCGATCTTCGGATCCTTTCCGTCCTGTTTTGTTTTTTCGTTTGTTCATTTCCATTGCATTCCCTTTCCCACATTGATTGATTGACTCATTCAGTTATAAATCTGTTATCCACTATCAATCCTTCTTATTCTGGCACGAAACACAATAAAAAGCATGTACAGACAAGTTTGAATTTGATTTATGACACATTATGTCATACCTACATGAATAAATCTTCTGAATATGTAATTTGGTTTTTCGAAGAGTAGACGTAAACCCAGAGGAGATGGGGAGAACAAGGTTTATTCCAAGAATGATACTCTTATTATGGGTGAAAAGCTGGCTGGTTTTGTCTGAAAAGGCGTCAGAAAAGGAGCCCGCACGAGCAGGAGCCGTGTCTCGTTTTTAATTATGCTGTTTGTAAATTACCTGAGTAGACTGTTGCCTCCAAAGCAGACCCAAGCTGCATATTTTGTCTTCTCCGCAAGTGTAGTGACACGGAACCTAGTCTGCTTCGCAGGCAAAGGAGAGTGGCGTTCGTCCGTACTTTGAACTTCAACTCTTTGTCGTTCAACACTCTTAGTAAACGCGTTAAACTATAATTTCATTGGTTCATTGCGTAACAGTTTCTCTGTTTTGCTTGCACCATTTAGTTCAACCAGCTTAGAAGAAATTTAAAGAGTCGGTCACTGGGAACTGACCAGATGGTGTAATGGTTAAGACATGTCATTGGAACAACATGCTCTCCCGGGGCGGTCGAACTACTCAAATGTCTATTTTAATTTTTAGTATTCCCAAAGATAAAATAAAGTATGTTCTTATTTATCTGAAATCATTGAAAACAAAACCACTGGCATGGTCATGATTTATGAATGTGTGGGTAGGAATGCAACATTTGTGTATTCTCATTCCGTGTGGTCAGCTGGTCTTGAATTGCCAGGTAGTTCAATCAGCCAGGCATTGGGTACAGACTGGCAGACGACGCTTTTAAGGTTTCTCCCGAAAATTTTGTCCTCCATGGCACTGTTAGTTATATCGTTTCATTCCACCCCAAGGCTAGACCCTTTCTGCTTTTGCATTGTCCTCCTGTGGTCCCTTCAGTCCCGTCTATCATTTGATTATGAACATGATAACTCAAGACTTACTGACCATCTGAGACTGAATTGACGCCATTTGTACGTTGATAACACTTGTTTTAAACACATTTTAGCGATTAGGGAGAAGAGCAATGCCCTTTACAATCCTCCCCGCAGAGGAGACAAGCGCACAGGACAACACAACGTACTCAAGGAGGAAGCATGCCACTGCTCAGACAGAAAAGAGTGTGGGAAAACTCCCCAGTGGCTTTTGCGTGGAGTAGCAAAGACAGAAAGACATAGATGAGACAGATAGCCAGTGGGCTATGCCAAACACTATAAACAATAATGGATCAATTGTGCTGCAAATGTGTGGCAGGTCCTATTACAATGAGTCCGTTCATAATATTTTCACTTGCTGTACAATTTGGTGACATTGACCTTATTCACAGGACTATGCAAATGTGGACCCACTACAAAATTGAAATACAAATGCTGAAATATAGCATGGCAAGAGTAAAATTCAAACTGTGTAAATTCTTTTATCCAGTAATTATAGCTGTATCATCCAGAAAAGGTGGAAGATACAGACTGGGTGATAACCCTGTCCATATCACCACAGTGCAAAGGTCAATCCGTATCACCACAGTGCAAAGGTCACTGAGAACTACTTTCCTTCAGTATTCTTGTAGTAGATGCACGTCAAGCATGTAGTTTTCAAATGACCCAATTACTGGATCTTGCGTTACAGTTATTCATACGCAAAACTATGCAAAGCCTTGTTTTATGAAATAAACGTTGAAACTGTTTTTAATTGTTTTTTTTTTTTTTTTTTTTTGTATTTAACGATGAAAATATAATTACTGCTATAAATACTGGATAAAAGTAAAAAACCAGCCGCGTGGAGGAGACTCGTCAGCAGACTGGCCTCGTTCCCGCGGCGATCACTCCGAGTGATCCGCCGCGGGAACGAGGCCAGTCTGCTGACTCGTCTCCTCCACTTGGCTGGTTTTACTATTGTCTCCTTAAACACATCTTATATGCACATCTTGCTTCTGGCACCAACAACTCCAGCCAAAGTGAGAAGAAAGTTGCAATGTTTATGCTTTGATGTCTCCAATTATCTGAAGTAAATTTATCCCTTAATCTATGTACAATGAACAATTAAGTACTAAGTGTTCTTTTCCTTTAAATATCTCCATAATAGCAAAATATACATTATAGATATTGAATGTTCACGTTTTTATATCTGCTAGTTTCAATTCACAATTGATTGTTGCCTATATTTTAGCTGGTACTCTCTTAAATTTGAAATCTTTAATACAAGTCAAGCAATTTTCTATTTTATAGCCATTTTTTAAAGTTTTTATTTCTGAAGTTTGTCAGCTGTACCCCGTCTAACATTATCGTTGTAAAGAACGGATAGCCGGATTATGTTGATGATGGAGACGTAATCGTATCCGTTTATAAAAGGCTTGTGGTATAATATATTAACCCTTGTTTTTTTCTATATATATGAGAATCCACTGAACTCTATTTTTTCCTTACGCATACAGTATGTCCCTTGTCATCTAAATTAACAGTATCAACTAAATATTTTGCCAGTAGATTATCTCTATGTGGTTGTAATAACCTGATCCGATATTTCAGTATTTTAATTTTTACGTCTACACTCCTAATTCGACACGCGATGCTAAATCATTGATTTTTTCGCCTATTCCCAGTACCAATCTCCACAAAACTGTTCAGAATAAGAGGCCACTAGCAACACTTGCCCACCCCTTCAGCCACCCCCCAACCCCCCCCCCCCCCCCCGCAACGGTCCTGGTGGCACTGAGTGATCATTTCCAACGGAAACAAAGTTGCGTTGTACAATGGTAAAAGGACTAAATATTAAACTATACACATACATAGCACTTGTTGGCTTTATCTCCACTTTGGTATGTTTTAACGACTCTGCACACAAGGTGCTGCGAGCCGCGGGCAGATGCATGTTTCTCCCATAGTTACCCATGTGGAAACACAATCGTTCCCAACATAAGTGTGGAACGATTTTACGACCGAAATGAAATAAAAGAGAGAATTCTATTGGTTGTTGTTTTCTTTGTAAGCCAATCAGATTACGTAAAATAGAAAACAGTAAGTTCTTTCTTCAGTGATGTACCTTAGCAACGCAATGTTGAAAGTGAACAAAATGGAGTGGAAACGGCTGCTGCAAGCACGCTAAACCAAGTAGGTTTTTGACAAAAACATAGGATTTAACGCTCTACGGGAGAAATAAAATTCCACATGGCCGTGTCATGGGGAATGGATATAGACAACACTCTTTTCAAACCATTCACTGCTCGCCAAAGGCTCGCAGTGAACGGTTTTAAAACTTGTGCTGTCTAAATCCATTCCCCATGACACGGCCATAGGGAATTCTATACATGTGGTTCTCTCCCAAGCTGCTGACTCACAAGCCTTGTCGCCGTTTGACTTCTACGAGTCATGTATATTAGATTCTGAACAGTAACAATGATCCGGGTTGTCCTTGCAAATATTTTTACGGCGACTCATGGAGTCAATATTATACCAAAGGGGTTCCTTTTTGTGGCATAAAGAACATTATCCTGTTATGGGCTTCCATTGATGCAGCAAACACCCTTGTCAACCTGTCACGCTCCAATTTCAGACTAAAAGTGACGGCGCCATTTTCCTAAATCTGAGCGATATTTGATCAATGATTCTTATGCTTAACGCCACCGGCCGCAAGATATTTCCATATCATCATTTACATCTGTCAACGCACTGTTTGCTTATTAATACGGTCCCCGGCCATCGGCGGCCTCGGGCTAAATAAGGCATCAGACTTGTGCAATTCTTGCCTGTGCTTTTGATTTGATTTAAACATATTTTATTGGTCAATTGGGAAAGAGGGCCAGGCCCTATACGAATCTCGCTGGCCTTTGCTTTTGTACACAAACACACAGATTATGTGTGAGGTACTTGCAATGAGAATGAGATCATTCAATTCAATTCAATGTATTAGTATAACTAAAATCAATGGTGAGTGTCTTTATTATTATTATTATTATTATTATTATTATTATTATTATTATTATTATTATTATTATTATTATTATTATTATTGTTGTTGTTGTTGTTATTATTATTATTACTATTATTATTATTATTATCATCATTATTGTTGTTGTTATTTTTGTTGTTGTTGTTGTTTTTAAGGGTTAATTTAACTTTTTTATTCATTTTTTTGTTTTTTGTTTTTGTTTTTGTTTTTGTTTTTGTTTTTGTTTTTTTATTTTTTGTTTTTTGTTTTCGTTGTTTTTTATTTTAATTTTTGGGGGTTTTTTTTCAGGACCGTCTTAGGTGTGAGCCTGGTAGGCAATGCAAATTTTAACCAAGACATTGTTGACTTTTAATATTCGCAAATATCACGAGAAACATCCTAATGCCTCTGCAGCCTTAATAATTACATTTTTTTTTTTTTTGCAAACCAATTTATCAGGATGGCTTATTGCTTTGATTGCCTGTTCGAATGATTTATATTTGGGGCAGATTTATTGCTGACTTTAAGTTACATTGAACACATCTATTTTACCCCAGTGAAAGAAAAGTGATGTGCCAAAGAAATTCATTGTTATAACAGTGATTGTATTCGTGGAGTAAGTTTGTCAATCCTTTATTTATGGAAGTATCATATATGACGCAATCAACTACATTTTTAGCTTATGTGGTTTATCATGCCAGGTCTTCCGCTGTGAATCAGCACCCACCGATCATAAAGCTCTCTGTTTGTTTGACATTAACATTCATATATGAAAACAGTAGACATCCAACGTTTTTTCGTCATGCACGTGTGGCCATACGCTCAGCCAATGCCATGGAGAGCTATCTACTGCGGAGATTTTATCCTGGTGTTCCCCTGGTAGTTCCATTTCACTTATTTTGCTAAAATTTGGATGCAACTTGAAGCAGAAAACATTAACGTACGCCAATCATCGGCGATCGGTTTACGTTGAAATGTTTGAGGATCATACCGGCACTCGTGGCATATCTGTTGGAAAGGCTTTCTCCAGAATGCTTGTCGGATTCTGCCTGATACATTTCAAACGTACTTGTGTTCAAATTGTGTTATGAATTAATGCCCAACTTCTTCTTCTTTTTTTTTTTTTTGGGTGGGGGGGGGGGAACCAAGAACGAATATCAGCAACAAGGTCATTTGTTGATAAATATAGAAAAGTTTGGTAAACAAAGAGAAAATAGGAATTGTCTTCATTTCATGCATATTTGTATACTTGATGGACATTCGCGAAAGCACGACGCCACAGACTACTTACAAATTCTTGTATTATAATAGTGTGTAATATATAAATAATGTAAATGCGAGATATTTACGCCGGTGCTTCAACAAAACTAAAACTGCATGACTGTTGGGGTCCCTCGGGGTTGGGGTATATTGCTGCCAACAATGGGGTGAGATACGAGTGTGCCAGAAGTCCCACCCGTTTCAATATTTAAATAAATGATCCGCATAATATACATATATTACCCCGGGAGGCCATCCAGTCACAAAATATAATAAAACTTCGATTGCCTCTTTTTGCAGACTACTGAATTATTCATCCTGAAACTGGAAGCGGCTTGATACTCTGTCTGCCTGTCTGTTTGTCTGTCT
The DNA here is from genome assembly GCA_964020975.1 of Hermodice carunculata. Lineage (NCBI taxonomy): Eukaryota > Metazoa > Annelida > Polychaeta > Eunicida > Amphinomidae > Hermodice > Hermodice carunculata. Next base: position 124,998 of record OZ026627.1, read on the forward strand.
GTCTGTCTGTTTGTCTGTCTGTCTGTCTGTCTGTCTCTCTCTCTCTCTCTCTATCGCTCGCTCTCTGCTATGTGTGTGCACATGTGATGTACTACACACACACACACACATATATATATATATGTGTGTATATGTGTATGTATATATGAATATATTATATATATATATATATATATATATATATATATATATATATATATACATACATATAATAATGAATCTATTGATACAATTTCATTTTCACAAACACAACTAACATAAATAACATAGAATTTCAAAACAAACTTTTTATAAACCGCACACCGTTGTCAACCAGGTCCTAAGCTCGATGAAATTGAAACCTGTAGACGTTTAGACCACTGCTCTGAGGATTGAATTATCACTTTGTCACAGCAACAGATTTACATAATCTACATGCATAATTTTTGGCGGTGAGACGGCGGAAAGGGTTTTAAATTAAAGAACCCGTTGTTGGCAAGATTTAATATCTTAAATGTAGATAAAGTCAATTAGCTGATGCTATGGTTACCTTCTTACTCGTTACTCGGGGGTGCTGATCGCTTAAGCTTCACACCAAAGAGTCCACATGTAGGCTCCTTGTTCACAGTATAGTTGTGTAAAAATTTAAACTACTAAAAAAAAAGATACATCTAGGGCATTGTTAATTCTAATTTAAATTACGTTTATTCACGACCAGTTCAACTTATTATGGGCAATGTATACGACACGCATTGAAAAAGCACTTGAATGTACCGTTTTGGAGATTTTCTTTATGAACAAAGAGGGAATAAGCATGTTAAACGGCAAACATCTAACTGGGTGCCGTCTTGAAGCATTAATCAATCTTCCTAAACATACTTTAGTGGGTTACAATTTGGGTAACAACGCGTGTCCATGAAATATATTTACCTCTTTCAATGCCAACTGCGCCTTAAGTTGTCCTACCTAAGTAAAACTGCTCTCAATTACGATAAGGATCCCAAATTCATATTTCTTGTGAAAAGACCTTTCATTCAAGTATCGGTATACCTATGCTTCCACTGAATATAATGGTCTGGGTCACCAGCTTTGGTTTAAACATATTTTATCAGCAAAACACAGTTGACCGATAGGCTCACCGGCCTATATAAGTGCTTCTTGTACATAAAAAGAGAACAAGTAGATCGTGAGCACCTGTACACACTAAGTCAGATAGATCACGCAAAGGACTACGAATAGGAACAGCAAAAGGGGTAAAGGGACTGGTGTGTGAACATAATTGCGAACAGAAATAGTTGTACAAGATTACCGAATTTAAATCACCTTTGAAATCTAACAGATGATTTTTACTTATGGACAGCTTTCCTAGGCGCGTTTTGGGCGCGGCGCCGAGGAAAGCTGTTAACTCCGTTCAAAACTTGGCACTGAGAGAGTCAAGCTCAAGTTCGTCACAGATATCTTGGCAGACTCCGCGTAGAAACGTCGAGAATGCATTAAACTATGAATATACATTAGGGAGAATCGTTTTTTTTTTCTAAAAAAATGCCAATCCAGGGCAACAAGGGAAGATCATCTAACAGATATAATATTCCAAGTTGATGTTACAGCATGTTTTTTATAAAAAGACCTCTCATTGAGTGTATCACAATGAAGTCAATAACGGCATCTAAATTTAAGTGCCCACATGTGGACGGAAGCACATTCATGTATGACAAGATAACTTCTGTTTTCTATGCCGATAAACATATGCAGGTCTGTGTGAATGTTTATGTCTTAGCTACAAGTAGAATTAACAGTGCTGCTCGGGTCTGTATCGTTCAACCAAGAAGTGCTCAAACGAGTGGCCGGATCTTTCGCCTCAATCATGGCAGGGTATATTGCTTTTTCAAAATTAGCATCTTAAGTAATATAAGCTGTCTTTTTAAGTTGTGATTATGTTTTGCAAGCACACTCTAAGCTTAATATGAGAAAGAGGCGTAATATGTTTAGAGTAAGTACTGTTTATTCACGCCAATTTTGGTAACATCCATGGTTTTTCCATCAGTTCGCCAGTATGAGACACCCTCAATTTTGCCAAGTGAAAGGGCCAAAAATTATTATACTTGCCCCGTACTGTTAGTGTCAGTTAATGGTAATTTTGGTTGGGTTGAAACCCGACTCGTCGCCATTGATACATACACAAGAACAAACGCATTAGAGGATAGGAAAGGTCAGAATTAGCTCCAAGGTGTGCATTCGCTCCAATACACAACTGAATACACAAACATTTGGAGGGCTAGAGCTGTGTATTCCCATTACTTTGTATATTAAAGCAACCTAAAATAAACTAGTCACTATCGTAGATGTGGCTAGATGATTTTTGTGAGGTATTAAGCTATGCATCTAGATTTACTGTCTGAAATTTGATGATCTATGGGCAGTAGTTTTCAAGTAATTAAGTAGCAAATTACAATGTAAAGCAATGGGAATACACAACCCTAGCCCTCCCCTGACTGCAGTGCCTTCCGTCAGGCAGTTCTTGAACCGTCTGTACCTCCCCTTGCCTATTCGTTGGTAATGGAAGTGCAGGCATCAAAACTGCCATGCTGCTGGTGTTGTGTGTTCCATATCCTCGACTTGTAGCAAATGAAATGTACGTCTGCAGCAACAATCTTTTTGCAAGTTTTTGGCCTAAAAATGCCATGTTTAAAACGTTACTGCTTGTAATACTTTTCAGGTTACAACTGAACTGCTACAATGTTAAGTAAATAAAGCGTCAAACGCAGCTGTCGCGCATCTGTATGGAGTAGGTGGCTGCACACAGTTTGTGCAATCATGGACGTATTAACAGTTAGTACGTCCATGGTGCAATGCTGGAGCACCTCCGTATGTAAACAATGCGATATGTAGACATTTACATATGCGTCAAATAATGCACTCACACAGAAATACGTATATGATTTTTTGTGAGGTATGAAATATCAGTTCTTTGGTCTTTGTAAAATAAGGTTGGTGTTTGTGTTTTGGGAAAGGCACCTGTACAAACCTTTGGCTTGTTTTCCGATTCCCTTTTCTACTTTGAATAGTAAAATACGTTTAAGTCAAATCACTATCAGCTGTACATCTCAAGCAATAATCGTTTTACTGTTTTATGACTATCTGAAACTTCAATGTTTTAAACTTGACCGCTTGCAGTACTTTGAAATAAAAGGTGCTACAATGTTATGTATATCATGTTTTAAACCAGGGACGTACATGCGTCTTTGATTTAATGCATGGCTGTCGCACTCTTTGCAGAGATTATGCGGCGGCTAGCTGTTTGCAGTTGATCCAATGCTTAAATAATTCCACCCTAACGACGCTTTATACCGCTTATATCTAAATGTCGTCTGCTAATTGTATTGTACTAATTTAGAGATTATTTTTCAAATTTTTGGATGAAACTTGCATGGAAGATCAATACAAATTATATGCCCATGGTCAACAGCTTTCCCAGGAAAGCTATTGACTTGGTCTTCTATCAGGGTGGAATGAGTTAAGAGCCACATGATGTAAACAATGTAATTTATAGACATTTACAAAGGCACCACTCAAAATGTAAACGGGGTGCATGATCAAGCTAATGGCTACATACTGTGAGCTTGAAGCAAAATGTAAAGGTCGAAATTTTGCATCCAGCTATTATAAAATCACATAAGAATGCACACAAACTTTCTTCAGCTATCAGAAAATTTAGAAATTGTAATAGAATGGTGCATAATTTGATCGTTGGACGCTTCTATTATTAATGCAGACATGAAAAACATAACTGGGTTTTAAAACACGTGATTTTTTTTCAACAACAAATGTATTTTTGTCTCTAAAATTAGTCAGGAACGCCCATGGTGTTTACCTGTTACATATATATTGAATTATTTGTTCAACTATGGTTATGATGTACATATAAAAGGTAAATATGTAAACTGGGTCAGGCTGCTTTATGACTTACCTAAACGAAAAATTTGTCAGATATTTGGAATCTCTTGAAACACGACGAACTCAGCTTTGGCAAAAAGGTGAGATACATGGCATGCATTGTTTCATGATTTTGTAATGACTGAATGACTTTATCACGACTTCACCATTTCACACGACACACGGTAGTTTGTCTGTCAATATACACACCAAAAATAATACAATACAATACAATATGGCAACACTATGCGCACGAAGAAATAGCCAATACAATACAATACAGGTAACTGCAATAGACAACACAACACTCCTCAGTGCCAAGCCGGGTGTAATCTTACACGTGGTTACCATTTTGCAACGCGGTGAGGTGCGCCAGCTGAATTTGCCCCATGGGCCGTCTCGGTCACCCCGGAGTAAACCGTGACTCTAAAATCAGGCTCCGGATCCGTCCAGTCGTTAAAGTGTGCATGAACAAATGGCCAACTGTACACATACCTCAACGATAAATAGTCTTGATTATATGTGTGTAAACGTTGGTAGGATTGCGGGGACCTCACTGGCAGTGGGACCTCCCGACTGCATAGGTAAATCGCCATGAAAAATTTATTTTCTACTTCATCCATTTCTAATTTTGAGTTTTATTCAGCTATCGATCTCGCTTTTTGTGAAGGTCTATTCCAAATGCTAGAGGTCAAATTTGAGCTTAATATTTCAACATAGGCTGTTTAACCGTCTTGTGCTCATAATAAGAATAGATCAATAGTTTTCTAGGCACACATTGGCTGCAATAAGGCCAACCCGTCCCCAGGAAATTTGTTGAAGTGGGATGCGCCGTCGTGCTGGATGTTATCTACAATTCAAAGCAATAATATTTTGCATTTACATGAGATTTTGATAAAAACCTGAAACAGACGTCAATATACATCCGGCACTTTTGGGCCATTTAGAATTTTAAATCAGAAAAACTCTCTTCATCAACACTTCACCAAAGTTGCTGGTGATTCATTACACATTGTAGACTCCTCAGCAATTTGTTACATTATACATTTGATTTCAACATTCACTTCTTTATCACCGGCACGTCTGAATTGCTATAATTCAATATGACAGCATGGTATCAGCTTCTTCCTTTGATTGAGTGATCTACGATATTGTTAGTGTGATTACTTGCTATGAAAGGCGCACGAAATTCCCTTATTGGGATTAACAACCCTTTTGTAATTTTCATAGAAAAAATGTTTACCTTTCCAAAAATTGCAATATTGTCCCATGAGGTACACAAGGATCTGACCAAGTACGGAGTATATGACAGACATGCCAAAATTGCGCTTACTTAGTCTACAGCGGCGACTGGCAAAGATGACTGAGGTATTTTTGACCGTATCATCGTATTGTAAACGCCACACAATCCATGTCTGTATTCCATGAGAAAGGTATGATAAAAACTTGGCGTCAGAGCTTTATCTGTGTTCCGGTGGGTCTTTCGTCATTTCGTTTCGGGTGTTTGGGACTGCATTATGGACTTCTAAATCAACAATCGAATGGCAACTTTTAGTATACACACGCGTTATCTGTATTTACTTCACATCTAGGAGAATTTTTTTACTCCATTGTTGTAGCAACAACCGAAAAGAAATGTTGCAGAAAAAAAGCGAACCCCAGAAACTAATATATTGTCAAGGTAATGAAACTTCACTGAACCCTAATATTGTGATGTATTACTGCAACAAAACGTAACAAGACAATTTGCAACTATAAATAGTTTAGCAGGGCAGAGGATATCTCTAATTGAAGAATCACATATTTCTGTCATTAGGGAAAGAGAGACTGGATATTAGTGAAATTTTCGCCGCCCTGTTTATAGATTGCCTTTACTAATGAAAATTGGTACTGAAGTTTTTCTGACATTGCGAATAAGATCTCAAAGCTGATCAACGCATTTCACCAGTCATTATGTTAGTTTTACTCAGAGGGATGACGAGAGAGCCTTGCGTGCTATGGTTTACAATATGGCGTACATCGGGCTGATCCCATGGGAGAAATATCTCTAATGAGCTCAATCATTCTATGTACACTTGTCACTTGCAACGGACCATTAAATAAAAGATGGCCTTTGCCTTTATGCAGGCAATTGCGAAAGCAGTTGCCAAGGCGCACTTAAAGGAATCACCCTACTCCCTGAGGACCGAAATTTCGGGACATTTGAATGTAGTAAAACGGTGAATGTCAAGTGCATACAAGTGTAAAGATTTTGTTAATGCTGTTCAACGAATGTGGTTAAACCTTTATGTTTTGGACATACTAAGTCTGTAGTTAATGAAGAATAGTTCAAGGGTTGAGAGGTTTGAAACCACCAGTTGCTTTTTATGGGTGACTGCCTGTCTCAAGCCAGGAGTAAAATTTGTTTCTTCACATTGGTATTGGAAGATGGACGTTGGTGTTTTGGGAACTCTTGAATGTCTTTGCTGTCGTTGTTGGGTTGAAATTTATGAACATGGGCAATGCTTTTCTGAACTATTAGGTGAAGTCATACAAATTTGAAATTATTCTATGTAAATGTCCTACCCTTTCCCAGCGTAATAAAATATTTTAATTCTACGCGGCACCAACCACTCAGTTAGTTTACTTAGAGATGGTGTTTTCAGATTCAACACACACACACACACACACACACACACACACACGGGGGCAGGCGGGTGGCTTCAACCTGTTTTTGCCTTTTGTGTACGATTAAGCATGTATGTATGAGTTTGACAAGCAGCAGTCGGATTTAGAGTGTACAATTGACATGGGGGTTGATGATGGGTGGCTTTCATTGAATTTTGCGGCACCTTCATAGAGCTTCTTTAATATCTGAAACACATGTTTACCTTGCAGCAGTAAGATATTACTTTGAAGTCTGGTATACATGTATATAGGCGATTTTACATGATGTCATGCATTCATATTTAGTCTGTATGTATATATATAATATATATATATATATATATATATATATATATATATATATATATATATATATATATATATATATATATATATATATATATATATATATATATATATGTGTGTGTGTGTTCTTTTGTGTTTATGTGTGACGTACGGACCACGGGTCCAACCCTGGTCGCTGGTGTCCCCGATATAAAGGGGTAGTATTCATCAATAAATGAAATGAATATCTGAGTCCTTGTACCGTAAAAGTATATACATGTCTCAGGGCGCGCTCTCTGACATTGGCTCTGTCAATGTTGATAGCATTGCAGGTATTGGAACACGCATAACATGACACAAATCTGCTGTTATCACAACGTTTTGCTAATCTGTAGAGCATTTAAGAATGCATCGACGGTATAAGACGCTGTACAAGTAAGGGGGAAAGAGTGTTAACGCCTCTTGCAAGATTACACCAAGTTATTACTTTTCGCTGGTGACCCAAGACGACAAATTGTGGACCTGAACGGATAGTTGCACTATTAAATCATACGGAGCGTTGACTAACTGCTAAAATGACCAATGACTGTGCCCCTTGACGCCTGATAGCCTCACATGTATCTATGGTTCAAACTTAAACTTCCACCTTAGCCTGAAGTCTCAGGGCATAGCTTGCTTGCTCGCACATATCCTGTGGTTACCAGCGTATTAGTCCGATTCAATGTATTGCTTGTTAGCGTGCTTCTTAAAGGATTGTTTTTAATGCTCATGAAAAGCCTTTTCAAATAAAGCACAGGCGACAAAAAATGAAATGAAATGAGATGAAATGAAACGAAACGACACGAATCAAGACAGAACAAAACGTGAACGGCATTTCTGATGCCTGGCGTTTTGTAATTGTGTGCTTGAAAGAGTGAAGGATGCTACCGCTCGAAAAACTAGCCTAACAAATTGTAGCATCATCGAACGGGTGTGTCGCTCGTCCTCTGTTGGCTCCTGTTACCATTGCTCACAGTCTGGGTCTGCGCTGTAACCTCATTATTCCCTTGTGTTATCAAAATGCCTCATGACTGCCTGTCCTGTTAAATCTTACTCGCACTCGTTCCGTGACATTGTGGATGCCCAAAATGAGATGTGATCTATGAATCTGTATGACACGGACTAATATGGAGGAATAACATCACATAAATGCTTCTTTACAAGTAATTTTTGTATTACACGTTTTCTAGTTGCAATGGAATGTTTTTGCTCATCTAATGTACCATTTAATCACTACAAACAATCAAATGTTATTTTTAAGGTACTTGGCACTGTCCGCAAAAGTTGAATAACTCATGACAGCCTTGATAGGAAAGCATAGTGGCGGGTTCAGGAATTAAAATACGCAATCTACTTAACCAAGATAAAAACGGTCTCTTTGATTGTTTTCTTTTTTATATGTGTAAATAGAAAATAACTGTGAAACAATATATTTATTGGCAGGAGCAGAAATAAACATTCTGTTGGAAAACATTTTGTGTTGGCTCTTTGACTGAACTAAGTAGACAATGACGCCTTTGACAAAACTTTGCGAGATCGCACATAACAAGAACAACAGATACCGAGAGTTTAAAGTTTGCTTAGGAGGGACTTTTCTCAATTATATGACAAGGCAACTAACCTGCATTGTTATTAAATAATTTGTGCAAAAGCCTTGCAAAATTACAAAGTAAAAATCAGCAAATCTTTTGCTTCAATTGTGTTACGTATTTTGTACACGTATGATTCAGTCACAACTGCGTTAATATAGGAATAGCTGAATGTGTCATATTGTGCCACATTGCTCCAGTCACTGTGTTCTCTGACAAAGAAAGTTCATTTGACTCCTCTTTCTTTTTTCAGATATAAACAGGATACATTTTAGTCCGGAATATTCAACAGAATGTACAGAATATTTGTATAGGAATTCTGCATAATATTTCCAATTTTTGTGAAACAATAACTCAAGGTGTATCTGCATCGACACAACAAAGAATCGAACGTCAGTTTAAAACACTGTGGCTGGTTGAGCAAAATATATCGCGGCCCTGGGAATTTTTAGTGTTTTTATTTTCATGAAATTGTGTATTTTTGTGAAATTAAATTTATTCATTTGTTTGTTTGTTTATTTATTCATGTATTTATTTATTTATTTATTTATTTATTTATTTATTTATTTATTTATTTATTTATTTATTTATTTATTCATTTATTTATCTATTTATTAATCAATTAATTTATTCATTGATTGATTCATTTATTTATTTATTTATTAATTTATTTATTTTTTAATTATTGATTGATTGATTGATATACCTGATTACCTATCTACCTACCTACCTGCCTACCTACCCATCTCTCTCTATCTATCTGTCTTTCTGTCCATATGTTTATCTATCTATCTATCTATCTATCTATCTATCTATCTGTCTGTCTGTCTGTTGGTCTATTCGTCCGTCTGTCTGTCTGTCTATCTATCTATATGTTTGCCTGCATGTTTTTCTGCCTGTTTGTTCATTCATTTATTTACACTGTTTTCCAGAGAATGACTTTTTAACATTCTTGGAGAAAACGGGTTGAAAATCGAATTGTGTTATCAGATATATCAATTGTATCAGTTGTTCTCATATAATAGAAACACTGATACAATTATTGATAAATCTGCCAACACAACACTCTTTTCAACCCGTAATATCTGATATATATATATATATATATACATATATATATATATATATATATATGTATATATATATGTATATATATATACATATATATATACATATATATATATATATATATATATATATATATATATATATATATCAGATATTACTCTTCGCAACAAGCTAAAAATACGCGAAAAATTAAAAAAAAACGAAATGAATGCAAAATTGAAACTTCTTCAAACTTATAAGAATACTTATATACCACACATCACTGTCCAATGAAAATGGAGATTCAGCGACGAAACCATCAACAGAATCACTAGAAACTACCTCCAAGATGTAGAAAATTAACATACCTTGTTTCTTTGTTGAATTCAATTAAAAACATACATACGTTGTTTACAAAACTGGAAGACAAAATTGTTATAATTTTTCATCGAAATTCTGTGTCTGACCGAACTTCACCTTGATGTGGCGAGATATTTTAATTCTGCTTTTAAAGGGCCTGATAGTAAACATGTTTGTACCCTTCTCAGGAAGATTTTGATATTTTCATATAATATTCTTCATTATACCCTCTGTCTAACTTTAATTTTTCCCCAATTCTTTCATGCCAATAACATTATTTCATTCCAAAAAATGAAGAGATTTATGCAAGCGAATTCAGGAATTTTCCCACAGGTGAACCACTGTGCCCAGTTATTTTATCACTTCCAATGCCTAGAGAAAGCCACTTTGCTGGGGTAAGACTACTTGACTGGATAGTTTTAACATAGATACTTGCCAAGAAGCAGGGTTTACATGGTAAAATAACATGAATATCTCAGTGGAACAAGTTAAAATATCGAAGGAAAATGGCCTCTAAGCTATTTATGAAACCTCTCATAAAATGTTGAACTTATAAAAATAGGTTAAGACTATTTTAGGGCAGTAAAGCTTGCCTAATCAGTGAAATGTCTGCCATGACTAAAACAAAACTCCACACTTGTATGAATGGTTATATCCCACAGAGTCGTATGCTGGGGTAGCATGAGCACGTGTTGCCTAAATGTACTCACTTTAAAGGTTTCATAAACTACTCTGGTGATTAACCCCACAGGTGTCAAAATCCAATTGACACCTATGCATGTTTGATGGTCAGTACACAGATACTGGATGAGTTTCTCACTAATTTTGCCTATAAAAAGTTTCTGACAACTTCAAATAAAAAAATGCCTGGTACAGTACCGATGTTGACAGGCATACTAATAAAAAAGTTTTATAATTTATGTAAATGTTGTTGTAATTGACCTCAAATTTACTTTGAAGATTAGTACTTGTAACATGCATTTTCCTATGCCCACAAGTGTTAACCCCCGCGATGCCTTCTCCAGTCAGATGGAGGTGAGAAAAGTCTATTGTTTCCTGGTTCTGTGAAAGGAGACAATTATAGAAATGGCCACATGAAGAATTTCCGTGCGAGATGAACTTATGATGAAATGCCCGTTCTCTATTCTTCACACACGTTTCACTTCAAAAGGTCAGCAATTCTGTTTGAAGTCAGCATGTGTCTGACACGGTATTTACTCTATTGTGTTGTCATACCGATTTGGCTTTGACTGGTCTTAATGTGTTCGTATTCTATGCAGCCATTTTATCCCTCAATTCACGCTCAAAAAAGTAACATTTACATGCAATGATCCCAAAAGGATGGTACCTACACTAAGTGCGCCTGGTCCAGATGTTATTAAGCCACAATTTTAACTGATCGTTTGTTATTTTGGTCGCATGAGGCTCTTTGGCTTTAGAAACAGTATGGATGATGTGACTGCAAAACATTTTGTTCATTTGAATGATATTATCCATTTGGTCTCTCGTTCCAAATGTCAAGGTAATCCTGTAGAATCTGTACACCTACATAAGTATGTATAAATACGAAGAGTGATACAGTCATCAGTGAACAATCAAATTGTGGATCACATATAATAGCCTATATAATGTAAATGCACAACATGACTGGCAGGGGCCAATCAATGGGTTTCGGGGTACGCATGCGCACAGACCTGCCCGTCTGGGACACATGGCTTCAAATAACGCTATATATGTCTGTCTGTCTGTCTGTCTGTCTGTCTGTCTGCCTGCATGCATGTATATATGTATGTATGTATGTATGTATGTATATATGTACGTATGTATGATACCCTTTGTGCAGAATTTTGACGCGGGGTCTTAGGATATTCCACGTTAGTGGTGTAAGCTGTGTCATTTGTCTAAATGTCACTATCGTCTAACGATTGTCTACTGTGAAGAATAATGGAACTGTTCAAATGACCTCTGTTGTCGTAATCCGTGTTACTGATCACAAACATGATGCCATTTTCCGGGTGTTTTTTATGTGGCTATTGAATTTTTTTTTCGACGAGCAGTTTGAACGTTTGCAACAAGGCTATACGGGGTTATGAACTTTAATTGGCTTAAGTCTACTACAAACTTGACAACTTGGGACAATATTGGCATTTTGACATTCATAGAGACAGAGCATGATTTTACAACACTGTTATATGAACAGGTGATAAATATGACAAGGTTTGTGGCACATTCTTCATATTTGGTCTCTACTGGCACCTTTATCTTTGCTGCATTTAGCAAAACGAATCCAGAATTTGACCCGTGCAATGTCGACCATGATATACTGCTAGGACCCGAAGGTAAATGAAGAACCTTTTTCATACACAAGTTGACAATTTTCAGCTGTGTAAGCAATTCTGTGGTTAAATACAGCATCCAATAGAATAAACACCAGCGACACAAAATATAATATATGGGTTAGCTGGATGAATATACGTGGCCAAAGAAGCTAATGGAAACCAAACACAAATACAGCACAGCTGTTATGAGACCACTTGCATGGGACGGGTACACAGAGATGTCTTGTCCAATTATTTGCTTTGTGCATTATAAGGCCAGTCAAGTTTCAGCCGGCAAGTTGTGACGTACCACTAAGTCGGGCGTGCGTTATAGCAAATAAAATTAAGTATTTAGAGTAATTTGAACATAGGACCAAAACAGTATATTGTACAGGATCTCCGCGAACAAAACAGGAAACGGAACATATGGCTATATTCAAAGCATGCAATTTTGTCTACGTATATATACTTAGGATCAGCGTGGAGATAGTGTGGTATACTGTGCATGTTGGCTCGTGATCATTTCCCTTCCCATCTCAACGAAATCAATCATATAGTGCTGGGAAAATTCCAGAGCGCATTCTCAATACGGATGCTTCAGTCTAACACGGGGAAAATCCAAGCTATCAAATATTCTTGTACAGTGCATATAGCTTACGAGTTGTATCGACATTTTCTCTTGTGTATACTTGTCATTCAGAGCAAGATAGTCTCAATCAAATGAAATACTCAGTTATCCCGCTGCTTATGGGTACCTTCTTGTCGTTTATGGAAGGGACAAAGACGTTCCTGTTGGCTCACGTTCTGTGTCAAATAAAATTCAAGTAAAAGAAGAAAAAAATCACATCAAAAGTGGATCAAAAATTTAAGAATCTAGAATGTTGCCGTCTGCCTATCTAGGAAGAGTTACTGTGGTGATTTTGTAATCAAAACAGGAAACACGAAAATAAACCCCCCAAAAAGCCGAATACTCAATCTCTGATGTCAGCCGCTGGAATAAAATGAACGAGATGTATGTCCAGAGCTGTCAGTCAGGTGTTGACGCCTTGAAAGAAATGTATTGTCTGAGCGTTTAGTTTTCTGGCTACAAACATGCGTCGTTTTCATCATAGAGTCAAACATAGGTGTTAATGAAGTCATGCAAAACATATTGTTAAATTATCCATTTAGTTTGCAAATACGTTAGAATGCCTATCTAGTCTGCTCACGGCACCACAGATCGCGATATATTTTCTCATAATTCTCATACCACAACAGGATATGGTGTAAATCAGATTACCTGAAATTCTCATGTTCACTGAAAAGTCCGCATTTCTGGCAATCAGTGAACACTGTTAGTCCCCTGCCTCGTTTTAAATCAACGGCTTTTCTTGCGTTTCCGGTGGTTAATGTTTTGTGCAACACCTGTCATCATCTTAAATATTCCAAGAGTTTGTATTTCAACTAATATTCCATTTAGTCTTCTGACAATTTCAATTTGTATTTTCAGTATTTACAATTTGCAGCGCTGCAGGAAGAAAACATATCTCCCACAAAAATGAATGTAGACTTTGTGAAAATATCCTGGGTCCTTAACACTCTCCTGGCTACAATAAGACTACGCCCCTAACTTTTATTGGCGCGGATTGAGCACCTAGCGCCAAGTACACTTGTTCCTCACCAACTATCTCCACTTAAGATATGTCGAAAAACGAAAGAATTTAGTTGAAACCTTGAAGCAGTCGACATAAAAAATCATGGTGTTGTTTTCATTTTGGAGCAGGGAAGGTTAAATTAAGAAGAATGAATTTATGTGGGTACCTGCAGGTAGGAAGATGAAATCAATCTGAGGGAAGGTTTCAAAAATATAGAAACACAAAACATTGACTACTTACCATCAAAGCACGGGGTTTCACTATTCTTCTGTTCATTTTCCTATAAAAGATACAGGAGAGAGTCAGTTTGAAAGTGTCACTGAAGCCATAGATCGGTTCTGGTAAATTGTTTGGGGGAAAACTTAATAAATTAACGCTCTCGGATCGAAATTAAACAAACGATTTTTGTCTTTGTCCACTGGACACTCTATCTGTTAATCGGTCAGGATAAACCTACTTCTGAAAGAGTCCATTAGTTTTCGTGTCTGATCTAATCACAATAAGAGGCAGCAGAATCATAGATACGCAGGACACACTGCCCCGCCACGGCCCCCAGGGGTCATACTACCCTGTCAAAGGTAAAGGCAACACACAACAGACAACACACTGCCTCACCATGGCCACACAGGTCATGTCTCCCCCCCCCTCCCCGGCCACACAGGACATGTTGCCCCATGGCCATACAGGTCATATGCCACGATATGGCCACACAGACCATATGCCACATGGCCACTCAGGTCTTATTGCCCTGCCATGACCACGCAGGCCATGTTGCCCCGCCATGGCCACACAGGTCATGTTGCCCCGCCACGGATACACATGACTTATGCCACGTTATGACCACACCCACCACATTCCATACCATGAGCACAC
>OZ026627.1:144700-192200 GCA_964020975.1 Hermodice carunculata
ATTGCGAATGGTCAACATTAAGAAAGCTTTCCGCAAAATAATTTATATGGTAAGACAGGTGATTGAAAAGAAAATATGCCCTAATTGTGTATAGCCAATCACTGGTCCGCGAGGCACTCTTGCAGTTATGAGTCACTCAGTTTTAGGTCACCATGTGATTCAAGCAGAGTTCAGATGTCAAGGACTTTCCCCAATAAGAGGAGCTAACGTGCACATTCGCATTTTCGCCTCCACTGCCTGGAGAATACCATATTACTGTTGTAACCTGCATGATATAGTGCATTCAATCATATCCAGATACCCTGACCAAGACTTACCTCTTGAAGCAACTGAGTCAACAACTTTCCTCGGGGCACTTTGCGCACAATGCGGACAAAGTGCCCCGTTGAAAGCTGTTGGCCAAGACTACTTTTTGCTGTAGACTAAGCTTGCTGGTATTTCAATGAAAGGTATCTTCATGAGGAATTTGAATCTTTTAACCATTGTATATTTAATCTGTTAAGGAGAAAACGACTGTTGCCGTGATTAGCACTTTAAGGGTTAACTGGGATTACATGAATCCTATCTCTGGGAAACAGCTGTGGCGTGAGGCCAACGGAGAGCCAACTGCAAATGTGTGCATTTCATTACGTTATGGGAACTTACATGTGTCAGTGGAGATAATTTTATGAAAATTAAATTTGCTTGTTGAAGACAATTTTTACCATTACCCTGTATAGTAAGACGCACGGAGGAGCAAACAGGCATGTAAGTGATCCCTGATTTTTCTCAATCCCGAAAACTTATTCAACATAAGGAATCCCTTTACTTTAGAAACGTTACATAACCTGGATATCGGGTGGTAATATTTTGACGATCAGCCTCTTTGAAAGGTGGACACAAACTGGATTTTTTTCCAACAGTCTGGAAAAGAGGACGCTTGCAGTTAATATCTAGATGTTGGAGATAAAATTAGGATTTTTGAAGAGAGGTATACCTTGATAGATCTTACAATCTAATATGTAGCTTTGGTTAAGCTTCGCCATTTGTGAGGATTAATGTTTTGATATCTGCGTCACTCCCTAGTTTCGAAAAATAAAATTGGACGGCAAATTTGTAAGCATTGAAATTCTGATACAAAGTGTCTTGTAAATTTGGAAATGGGAGTTATTTTGGTTCGTTTTTATCTTGACGATGCGTGATCAAGTCTCTTCCTCTTGCTTTTCTTTTGTTTTTCTTTTCTCCTTTTTTGTACAAATGAATGCATCCAAGGTAAGTCTTTAGATCTCACAAGAATCTATTTGCTTGGGACGTGTTTTTTGGTAACAGGAAGAAACAAGCCATACCAATTGATTGCAATATCATCAATAGTGTGATACCCAACATAGGGAATATCCTATGGAACAAGCTGAAGTGATGTATTAAAATCTTCGAAGCTGGCGTTTTTGAAGTCATAACATTGCGCTTGAATGGGTTATTTGGCAAGATGGATGGAGACAGGGAGTAATATATGACTGCATGATCACATGTTGACACTGGTGGTAAGGCACTTCTATTGATGACGCTAATTAATAGATCCAATAAGCTTTCATTGAATTCAGTTGACCTGGTAGGTTCATTTATCACCTGGAAAAGATCATTTTGGGAGATAATATTTCAATGTTTTGCACCCAGCTCACCATTAATATGATCAAACTCCCTGTCTTTGCATCTGTCATTGAAGTCGCCTTGTAAAATAAGGGCAATACTACTTGTTCCCAATATGAGGGAAATCGAAATTGTGGGAGTATGTGTAAAGTAGTCACGGCATTTGGCTTTTTGACTGGGTGGTCAATAAGAAGCGCCAAAAAGAATGCTGCCTCGGCGTGTTTGATCTTTGACTAAAAAGTTTCAGTATAATCTGTTTTGTAATCTGTTTACAAGAACTAAAAGGCAGAGAGTTGTACACACAAATTACGCCTCCACATGCACCTGATGTCCTGTCCTTCCATACAGGAGACTGATGACAGTCTAGTAGTAATAAGTCATTAGAATAGCTCGTCATGCCATGTTTCACGTAATGTTGGGCTCTCTTTGTCTTCGCCTTCTAATGAAAATTGTTAATCGTCTAATTTGCCAGTACTGTGGGTTTTCACATTCTTGAGCATGTATATGGATCTGACTGTCCTTGTCTCATTTAAACTAGCATTTCCATGAACAAATACAATATATGGAAAAAGGGATAAAATATGAAGTAAAAAGAAAAACGCCTGTGAGTAACTACTGGATATATGTTATACATGTACAACGATTTTATGATCTGAAGATAAAATATTCGCGTAACAATATTACTATAGCTTATACTGAAAGATGAATCCAGTGGGGGCATCACTTACTAGATATATATAAACATGCATGCATACATGCATACATACATACATACATACATACATACATACATACATACATACATACATACATACATACATACATACATGCATACATACATGCATACATACATAGATACATAGATACATACATACATACATACATACATACATACATACATACATACATGCATACATACACATACATCACAATCTGCGTTGACCAGAAGATTTTTTCGATTCGGACAATTCGTGGACAAGTTTATAAGAAGCACAGTATCGCATAACTAATGATCAGTAAGATTAGGAAAACACCAGAAGAAATAGGATGGATTTACCTCTTTATGCATACGAACCTTAAGTCATTTTACAGATAAATAGGTGAAGGCTTCTTGTTTACAAGAATCTGTTCTAAAGGAAATGACGTAAAGCGACATATGCGTGTGTATCAGCACTCTGTGTCTGGTGACGTAGGTCATTTTCATAAGTCGTGAGCCGTGTTATTTAGAACAAACATGTTCTCCAAGTGACACTTCACATGAGCACGCCAACGAAAGCTGTTGACCATGGACATATAAGTTGGAATGATCTTCCATGCAAGTTTCATCCAAAATGTTGACAAGTAATCTCTAAACTAGTAAAATACAATTAGCAGATGACATTTAGATACTATTGAGAAAAGCGTCATTAGGGTGGAAAGACTTAAAGTTCAGAACTTGTTTCTAAGACTAACTGCGGATATATTTCAATAGATTATTTTCATAAGTATCTATTCCCTGTACGAAAATTTCACAATAGCACATATTACAAGCTTTTTATTCGAAAACCGCAAAAATACTCTTCTTATTGCCCTTGTGAAATATCTCTCTAACATTGTATTTCAAGCACTTGAGTTAATACTGAACGGAGCGAACACCATAGATAACACGTGTGTTAAATAAAAATGAATAAAATGAATAGAAATTGAAATAAGCTTACATGTTCAATCCCATACACACAGGACCCTATGGAGTTGAAAACCCATGGTAATGGTGGCCATCACTTTTCCCAAAGTAGACTGGTTTGCTGACAATCTGATAAATTCCCAATGACAAACTACATCACTTTTTCTGGGAACCATGATTCTACTGGGGGAAAATCTCGCTCAATACTCTGGTTCCCTGTCGTAAAAAAGGGAAGGTCGCCAGACCCACAGCCAGGAACAAGTCTACGAGACATTGCGTACTTATCATATTTACACCAGGCGACATGGTAAATACATGGGAGGCCTGGAACATGTAAACATTGACGTCACTCCTGACGTGTTGCACGCACTGTTATCTTCAAAAGAGATGATATGTCCACCAACTTCACAACAGGTCAGAAAGTCAGAAACAAAAATACTCCGCTCACATTCTAGGTACAACCTACTTCCATATTAATGATATAGAGACACGTGCTATTGAAAAACTTCGTTTATAAACAGTAACTTGACTTAGGTTTTCTCAGAGTCTTGGTGCTGATAGTATGTCAATTGTCAGATACAGTTATACTGTTCTTAATGTCAATCTCTCCTGCCCAAACCTGCAGCTGTTAGTACCAAGTATTAGAATCGCAGAGTGTTTATTTTCTTCTTCATTATTCAATGATTTTTTACATTACTCTCCATCTATGAATATTGCAAAATAAATATGGCTGCCGTGCCTCTGTGCCGCATCACTTAATACTCCTATCACGTTTGCCTGTCCCACAAGACGAAGACCAGTCCTTTAGTATTGTCACCTGGAATCAGTCGTCCAAACATTTATTTGACATCATCCCATTTGTATGAGCTCCGCAGAAAATTACAAAGCAGTCTGCACTAAATATCCCTTCAGTGTGTCATTGGTGGAAAACGGAAAGACCTTTTTAGGTGTCAACTGGGAATCGGGCAGAAGTCTATGAGCGTTGTGTTGTACGTAGATCTAACAGAACAATTCTCTCTAAATGGAAAATTATTGCTTCAAAGCACAAGGGTCTTAGTCCATGCAGCAGTCAACTGCATACCCCACTCGGACAATTCATTTTTCGATACTTCTCTGTCTCTCTCTCTTATTGCACTTTATGAACACGCTCTCTGTAGGTTTAAGTCATCTGAATGTAACCAGCATAACATCCAAAGTGTTGCATGCAGTTGGCAACATTCAAACTGTGACTTTTATGCCAAAGGTGATTCTAGTTCTTAACGTTGGATCAATTCAATTCACATGCTTTGAGTAGGTTTTCACATTAGTTTTAAATGGCATAACAACGCCACACAAAGAATCTAAAGCAGGCTGATAAGGGAAATTTATCGCTCTCTCCACAGCTGAATCCCCTTTTGCATCCACAGCTGCGTCCTTGTACCATGTCATCCTTTCAGAGTAGAAGAATCAGCTCGCTGCAACATTCTTTCCACGTACCATTCTGCTGATTTCAAGTGCACGTACACAAGAAAATGCTAGATCACATCAAGTACGTATTAACAGTCTCCGTCTCAAATCTGCTGCTTGCGACAGGTGACCATGAATACGATTACTGTGCATTAGCTGTTAAATTAAGTGTCCTCACAGAACAGTTACAGCACTAGTTTTCGGCCACAGAGCTAAATGTTAATCTCACAGAATGGGACACAAACAAGTATTCTTGTCATATGAATGAAACTGATCTTCAGGGAGATAGAAATGCTGTCTGAATTTGAGCAATTTTATTTAAGATAGCCTTATGATCAGAATAAATTCCTTTATTGTAAATTATAACTTGCCAGATTGCCCTGGCAGGAGATGATATGACATGATACTTGCATTACACATTACATTGGCGGCGAATTTAGGATGTTACCTACCACAACAGACCAAGCATGTCAGGTTAATTGCGTGGCTTTTCGGTCAACTCGAGAAAAATAGGCAGGTGGTGTCCTTAGTAACCCTTGCGTTTGGGGCTTATTTCCCCTTCAAATTCATCAAAAAAGTACTACTTAACCCTTTCACTGTCAAATTGGATATTGAGCAACAAATTCTCCCCCGACGAGCTTTAAAGATTCGTCTACATAGACCATTTTGCCACGGGCAGAATGAACCTTGGAAGGCTGTTAAGAAAGGCTGGACACCAGCCTGGGGAGCGGGAAAATGTTGAATATGCTGCCCCATAATAGACGTAGAAAGATTATGACCCCTAACTGGCTACTTGCTGTGTTATGTTCACTCCTACTGGTCTTATCCGGTTTTGTATACCCAATATCTGGGCCATAACCACATAATACCAAGAAGGGTAAAAGGTTCCATAGTGATGCTAATATATCCATGCGCGGCTGACTTTTTATGATAGATTTATATCGCATATATATAGATTTTCACAACATGAAGAAAAGTATTTCCATGTGTATATATCGCAATCTTTTACGGGTACATAACACAAACAGTACATTGAAATACACACTGTAGCATTTTAATGTACATTAATTCCCAAACCCTTTCAAAAGGACGATTTATATTCCCATATCACAAGAACATGTGTTCGTTAAAAACAGAGGTTCACAAAGCAAAACTATGCAGTTTATTTCTGTAGTTCAATACATTGTCATACAGTTAGTTTAGCATCAGACCAAAATATGTTCATTATTTACCTTGCATGACTACAAAGTTGCAAAGTCCCCTTCACTGTAGGACTCAATATCATATAGACCGATTACTGGTAGGATCACCATGACTATATAAAGTGATTGAATCAAGATATACATGTACCCAGCAATTCTTGCGTCAGCTGACAACTATGACGAAAATCTATCTATCTTCCTATCTATCTATCTATCTATCTATCTATCTATCTATCTATCTATCTATCTATCTATCTATCTATCTATCTATCTATCTATCTATCTATCTATCTATCTATCTATCTATCTATCTATCTATCTAACTATCTATCTATCTATCTATCTGTCTGTCTGTCTGTCTCTGTCTGTCTGTTTATATGTATTATATATATATATATATATATATATGTATATATATATATATATATATATATATATATATATATATATATATATATATATATATATATATATATATATATATATTAGAGTCTGACCGAGCAAGGATTTTAAAACCGAACCGGGTACTCGGTACTCGGTACACATTACCGATCCCGAACCGGGCACCGTTCGGGTTCGGTATATTCAATTCAAAACAGGAAATAAATAAACTTAGACATCTTAGAATGCTCATTTAAAGATTTATTTCATCTATATCGTCAAGCAACAACTCATTTATTGATATTTATGCACTGGGTCATTACTATTGTTAATGTGATTAAGGCAATCTATACAACCTACGTGACGCACTTAATTGCAAAGATTCGTTTGTTGCACTGTTTAAAGTGTATACAAGTACGAAAAGTGACCTGAGTGACCTTTTGATTTCACTTTTTTGTCAACATTGACAGTGATAACCGAACCCGAACGTTTAGTGACTGTGAAAGCCGAACCCGAGCCGGGCTTCAATCCTGAAACCCGGTAAGCTCGGGTTCGGTTGTTCAGGTTCGGTCAGGCTCTAATATATATATATATATATATATATATATATATATATAATCAGATGCGAATACATTGACTTTATATATGGTTAACATTTGTTCATGCCTGAGGGGGAACAAAATAAGTAAGTTTAAAAGGGACTTGCAATTTACATGCGTGTCAAACATATTTAACTGTGCATTTGTGTATACCTATAATCAATACATGCTACAGAGAAAACGTGGACAGACAAAAGATTTACGTGCTTCATATGTTGGTAAACGTGTCTGTTATGGCCCACACGTTAGATATGTAGGACCAGTAGCATTGGCAATTGAGTCCACCGGTTGGCTAGGAGTATGGCGGTGTTGGTACATGCAGAGATAATCCCTTCTACCAGTTTAATGGTCAGTTGTATTTTTAAGAATACACCTTCCCGGGTTGGTGCCAAGCATCTGCCTGCACCCGGGTCTGGCTAATTCTGCCGCGTGGCAAAATGACCCCCCTATAAAAGCGTCTTTATTTCACAAAAGGCTGTTAACATGGATCTTTCTTCGTTTCTCTGGAAATGTAGGCAAATTACAAAAACTGAAATAAAATTAGTCACTTCAAGGAAGTAACTGACGTGGGGACTCTTGCTGCGATTCGTTCCGAAACACCATAGATTTTTTCTATAAAGAGAAAGTCATTGATATTTTCAATCTGCATGTATTTAAGGAAAATATCAGCCTCGTTTTAGCGCATTTAGTCCTATTTGTTGTGGGTTTTGAATAATACTAAGCTGCAAAATTCGTATCAAACTGGTGTTAATTTCCAACTGTTGTCAAGTGCACAATTAAGCCATAGTCAAAGATACCACATTTGTGTCAGTGGTGATCCTTCTAAAGTCCTACAAATTTGACAGTCTTATCCAAGGCTTCAGCCTGTCAGAGCGTACTATTTTGCTGTCATAGGCCATAGTTGTGGAATCTGCTGGTCATAGAGAAAAATATCATTGACCAGATGGATCGGGTAGGGATATTTGAATACCTTATACACAGCGATTTGCTGATTTGTTATGCATGATGACATGAACTTCTTGAGCAGATAGACGGTGAAGCCGCTTTAGTAATGAGGCAATGTTGTGCGCAACACGCCTATTGCAAGGTGAGACCCGCATATACGTGTTGGCCTGACAAGCCCATTCAAATATTTGTTCATTTTTCTGTATGCTCCACCATTGATTAAAGTAATTTCCCACGTGCCTATTAAGCGTCATTCCTCAGACTTCTCTTTTGCAGTCGTTTGAACTATAATCAAACCATAGTAATATACTTGCCAACAAAACAGACCGGTGACACAATTTATTCCTGAGCTAGGATCATTCCAAACCATTTGCAATTTTATCCAAGGCTCTTCTCGGTGAAATTTGATCAGGACATATATCTGTGTTGTTGCTGTAATTCATAGTTGTAAAACCTTTCGGCAGTAGGGAAAACTTTAACCAGATGGACCAGGTGGAGTTAGTAGAATACGTTATCCAACGCAGCCTCATCATTTATTATGCATCGTGACATGGACTTTCTGAGCAGATGGGGAGCCGCTTTGCTAATGAAGCAACGTTATGCGCAACACGCATATTGAAAGGTGAGACCCGAAAATACCTATTGGCCTAATCATGCCCATTTAAATATTTGCTGACTTTCTGTTTACCCCTCTTCAACAAAGTAAGTGTAATTATCCACGTGACTATTGAGCGTCAGTCCGCAGACTTCTGTTATGACGTTTGAATTTTAATGAGATATATACTTTCCAACTAAACAGACAGGTGACAATATTTATTTCTACCATATATTTAGGCCAAAAATCAGGAAGAAACTAAAAAGACTGATGGAGAACAAGCTTTTAGAACGCAAAACAGTTAAAACAAACAAACAAATATAATGAACAAACCATACAAAACACACACACACACACACAATTTTAAACACCATATAGCATAAATGAAAATGTAGGGGAAATATTACAGAATGCTGAAATGTGTTTGTGGTGGATTAACTGTGATATTTGTCGGAAGAAATATGTTTGAGGCAGCACAGGAGCCAAATGGTGCACCGTGCGTTCTCACTACGAGCGACTACATATCATTTCCAGAACCCCGGTCACCTGGTAACTCTGAAAATGACCTATCGAGGAAAACAGAGGCGGCATTCAGTTGATGTGATACTGCACCCAACATCCATAACTTGAATGCGAAGAACTTACACTTTTGGTACCATATGGATTGTTAACAATACAAAGGTAGGTAATGTTAGAATATGGATACGAAGTATGCAGTGGCCGGCAGGAGGACAGGTTGGAGCAAGTGCAGTTACTACAACTTAAAAATCCATTGATGACGTCACTTTACTGCTCTCATATTTTTTTTATTCATGAATGACGAGCTGCAGTGGACGTACCACATATCTATCAAATGTGAGTCTACTTCGAAACAATTTTCATGGCAATGTTTCATGAATGTAAACAATGGATTTCAAGTTGGTGAATAGCCTCGGAACCAAATATTTCGTAAAAAATAATGAGCCTCGGCCTGACTTCGCGGCTTCGGTATCATTATTTTCTATGAATGATGCATTCTTTGGTAATTATCTTATCCTTCCTTTCCCCCTGGTCGGCGAACACGTTCAGACTTCTCTCCTATATTAGCCTTTTCAGTCATTATCATTTTATATAGATGATGCGTTACTCGATAATTAACCTACCCTTAAAACAATGTTGGGTATCAATAGTACATGTATCTGACGTTCCTCAGAGCAGTCGTTTCGTACTCCTATATGCACATGTTTATATCCTTCCAAAGATCTGAAGCATTCCCTCCTTTCTGCGTGACGATCTCACAACCCAACAAAAAAAGTTAGATTCTACTATAACTATATCTGGCCCCAGAGTTGACCCCAATTATATTATCCGTGAAGTTAGTAACAGGTTGATGAACATTCTCCTTTTTGGCAGCAAAGAACTGTCTGAAACAAGATATATTCAAATTTTTGAGGCAGTCCAGAACTATATTGCTGCAACCAGAAGATTTTCCAATTCCTTGCTTTTCATACTCTTCCTCCTAGTGCTTCTCTCTCTCTCTCTCTCTCTCTCTCTCTCTCTCTCTCCTCTCTCTCTCTCTCTCTCTCTCTCTCTCTCTCTCTCTCTCTCTCTCTCTCTCTCTCTCTCTCTCTCTCTCTCTCTCTCTCTCTCTCCTCTCTCTCTCTCTCTCTCTCTCTCTCTCTCTCTCTCTCTCTCTCTCTCTCGTTTAGGAAACAACCATTAACCTTAATGAAAATTTATATGTTGTGAAAGATTGGGGAAAGACAGGGAATGTATATTTTAATCCCAGCAAAACAGAAGAAATTGTGTTTTCTTGGAAAAGGGAAAAATACAACAACTCAACAACCATTATTTTTTATGAATAAGCCTGCAAAACGTGTTAACGAATACAAACATCTCGGTTTAATCCTATCAGAATATCTGTCCTCGGACAGTCATCTGAAGTACATTAGTAGCAAAGGATCATCTCATTTGGGTCGCACCAAATACTTTTCCCCTCTTTTACATTGTAATGCTTTAGAAAGTATTATACGCCATTCATTCGACCCGTTTAGGAATATGCTGCACCTGGTTTTAGCAACTGCTTACAAAAATGCTCAAAAATGTAAGAATCAGTTCAGTCCAGATCTGCAAGATGAAAAATAAAGCCATTAAACTGCTTACAATGGGCGAGTTCAAAATCTAGGCGTGAATATCCGAAACTTGTCATGTATTAGAAAATCATGACGGGCCTATGTGCCGGATATCTGCGAGCTCTGATTTAAGTTGACAGGAACTGGATAAATTGTACTTTACGTAACATTAATGAGCGACTGGTAATGAATTGTTACAAATTAACGTTTTAAAAGTCTTTCATTCCGTCCATCACTCGCCTTTAGAACACATTACCAACGAACATAAGAAATGTACCCTCTGTAAGCACCTTCAAAATGTCAGCAACATTGATATATTTCTCTTCAAATCTCCTACGTTTAAAACCTGGAAATCGCAAGGCGAATATATTGTTAAATACTTTAAGGGTCGATATTTCAGTGCTATGAAAGCTCATTTTTTCTGGCAATCTTTGCGATTCTCCAGCTTGCAATTGCGGTTTCCAGTCATTGATTCATTTTATGCTGCAGTGCCCACTTTGTAATGATCATAGACAAACTCTATTGACAAGGGTTACTGACAATTTTAGTATTGATGATACTGGTATTTCGTTTGACAACCTATTGCAGTCTGAGAATGAAAAATTACTTTTGTTTTGTACGCCATTTGCCTCATATGTTATCAATTATGTTACAATGGATGCTGTAGGACATTATATTATATCTCTACATGAAGGTCTAGGGAGTGTTTGAGAGGAGATGACACTGGTAATAACGGCCAGCGAAATTTGTATTTTTTATATTTGCGTATGATTTCATGAAATCATGACTATATAAGCAAATATTCTGCTTATTTCAACTCTCAGTCTGTGAAAATTAAATGGTTTTTTTTCGGCACCATTTTACAGTTGACACTTTTTGTCCATTTGTTGCTGTTGTCATGCGTAACAGCGCACATACTGAGTACACATTGGTGATGTATTTGTACTTTATATATATATATATATATATATATATATATATTATGTGAACAAAGCCCTGCATTAACCGTATACTACCACACAACCCATAGCCCGATCAATAACGACTTGATACATATATTCACCCCTAAAGTGCCAATCATGGCTATAGTCGTTTTGTCATGACCGCTAAACATATAATGGTCAAAGGATTAAAATTCCTCATGAAGGTACCTTTCATTCAAATAGCAGCAAGCCTAGTCTACAGCAAAAAGTACCACACGCGCATTGCGCACAAAGTGCCCCGAGGAAAGCTGTTGACTGTGTTTCTAGGGTTAAGACTCCCAAATGAGAAGGTGATAAAACATGCATAGAAAAAAAATCAGTCTATAACACTATAGGCAGCAACGCATGGCGTTCTGACATGTCCAATATATGAAGAGATTTAGCCTTCCCCTTTGTTTGGGACGACCAGTGTATATCTGACGAATCGGCTTTTACAGCCAAAACAACCAAGCAAATGCAATGGCGAAATGCATAAATGGCGTTCTAGTAATCAATGCTGAATGGAAGTTGCACAAATATAAACTCCGCAAGGCTCAATTCAAATCAAAAACGTTTCAAGTGTTACAAATTTCCAAATGATTGCTCGACTAAGAGTCGGTAGTTACTGGAAGAGATTAAAGCCCAGTCATCACACCAAACCGGGACTTAAAGTAAACGATACACTATGCCTGTTCTGCTCAGACAAAAACAAAACTGAAACTGAATCACACTTTATCATCGAATATTTTTGTCACAACAAACAGCGTTAATTGTTGTTTATTGTTGCTAGGCCTCATTATCTTCTGAGCTTCGATTCGAAAAGTGACGGTGATAAGTTTGTCTTTGAGGCTGTCGAATCATCCGTCCTTTTGCTGTACCTGTGAATGATTATTCTCACTGGTTTTAAATAGGCGCAAGCAAAGGATATGATATGATATGATATGATATGATATGATATGATATGATATGATATGATTTTATTCATTACCAAATATAAAATCACAAACAACAGAGACAACAGGTGCTTGGATGACAGACACATTCAAGTCTGGCCACTGAATTCCGATGAGATTCAGTAAAAATAGTTCACTCATAAAAAATATATATAATAAATACGATAACTTAGACATAAAGACTAGAAAATAATACAGCTTAGCGCATGTAGTATAGATAAATCTGTTAAAGGTACGCTTGGTACTGAAATTAATCAAATAAAAATAATAGTTCAAGTATCTGTGTAATTGCTTTTGAAATGGGTCAATGATGAGTGTCCTCATATCGCCAAAAAAACTAAAAAAACCTCTGTTTGCAGGCAAATGTGGCGCTGACGTACAACTAAGGAGATAAGTGAGTCACACGGTCACCACCACTTTTCCGTTCCGTCTTCATATAATAGCATTGTGGGGAAAATGAGTGAAGAACTACCCTTTTTAATCCGAATTAGTTTTTAATGCCATCAGAAAATGTGACACAAGGCACCTTTTGATGCAACACAGGGGCCACACGGTGTATCATGAGACGTGCACTGCAGTGTGAGGAATCTGTTAAAGCAATAAGGTATATCATCAGACGTGTAGCACATAGAATGTCCTGCCATTAGTGTCATTGTTGGGTTTTGAATTTATGAATATGGGTCATGTTTTTCTGTACTATTGGAGGTACCACAATGGGCACACGGTGCGTCATACCAAGTATGGTAGAGCTCTGCCTTCCTTGGTCCTACAATGCAGGAAGGGGTGCTGGTGGCTCCAGATGGGCATATGGTGACCTGCGGAGGGGGTAGGGGGGAGGCCCTACGACGCTGGTAAAAGTAATAATGTTACCCTAGTACAAGGTACGGAAAATAAGAAAATGTATAAATAATAGCTAGTGCAAAGTACGGAAATTAAAGAGGCTGCCAGTACGTAAGTACGGCAAATAAAAATGACCAGTACCGCAGTACGGAGTAACCCCCCCCCCCCCCCCGCGACCTGAAACGGGATTCAGAGGTGAACCTGGTGAGCTAAAATGTTAATTTAGGTGATCAAAGACCTACACAATAAATTTTATTGACTAAAATTTTTGTGACCTTATGTCCTGGACACTACAAAAAGAGTGACCTGGTGATCTCAGGCGTGTACCCATTTACAGCCACATAATTACGGCACACCAGACAAGGAAGCTGTTTGAAACAGCACAGACACCTTACCGTCACGGGGTTTATCATTTGATGCGTCGTACAAGGAATCTATGTGATAAGTCATTTTCGCTTTTAGCTGAAAAAATGTTATATGGGAACATGCTTCAGCAGATGCGTTGGGTTCCATATTCGGGTAGGTGATTTATGCTCTGGAGGCCAAAGTGAGAGGTCCCGCATGTTTTGCATTGGGCATGTTTTGGAGAGAGAGAGAGAGAGAGAGAGAGAGAGAGAGAGAGAGAGAGAGAGAGAGAGAGAGAGAGAGAGAGAGAGAGAGGAGAGAGTGTGTGTGTGTGTGTGTGTGTGTGTGTGTGTGTGTGTGTGCGTGTGTCTGTGTGTCTGTGTGTGTGCGCAAACCAGTATGCCAACAATATTCTTCTCTCACAATCAAAGGTCTGTCGCCAGTGGTCCCCAAAGTGAGACATTTGACTTTCGCTGATGTCTCATGTGCTTACAGTAGGTCATTTAAAACCCATGTTTACCTCAACACTGGATGCGCTTCGTGACCATTTCTTTTCTTATCCTGTTATCTCAATGCCAGGCCAGCTGTTTCTTACTCTGCACTAGACCGTGAGCTTGGCTTCTACAGCCATGTTACGCAACTCCATAATCATACACCATCTTTGGTCCAGCACTTCAAACTCTTTGTACCCCACAATAAACCAATGGGACCGCTCACTTTTTTTCCCGAGAGTATATGGGGATGTTTGCTGCCTTGGCACAAGCCGTTCTGTGGACAAAATAGACAAGGTATACAATTCTTCAATTCTGCTTGTCTACAAGCCACAATTCTAGGACAATGCCAGAGAAAGTACTTTGTGCTGGGCCAAACAATCCTGTCGATAATGACATTCGGGTCATAGGCTCCGAAACATTTTGGGTAGTTACCCGCTGAAGACCCTTTAATTTAAGTGGGCTGATATAGCCTATGTCAAAATTTTACAGAGGAACGTGTGCAATATGGGAAATAGTAATTTCATGTGTACACAGGTTAGACAGGGACAGGTTAGCTTATGGAGAGTAAAGAGTTCGAACTGCGGAATAGGGTAATGACTACCAGGAAGTGGTTCTGTGCAAAAAGACACAAATACAATTCACACATAACTACTCTCATTGACCTTTTTCTGCAGGAGTTAAAGAGTGGCCCAGTGGATAGGTACGTTTCTCATTTTCCGCTATGTGCCAAAGGTTGCTGATTCATGTCCTGTCCTTTCTGTGGGCAGAATGCAAGTATACACATAATCATAGGAACACTGTCTTACTTGTAATATACCGCAGCACGCTGTGCTTCTAGGGGTACCAACCAGCATAATATGGTTGTTTCCAAAATAAACTGCCAAAATTATTTCCCTGTAAAATCCAACAGGCTGACTGAGGGCTATATATTGAGCTTTTTGTGATATGTACTACTGAAGCGTATCCTCAAATGATTCTGATCAGCTGAACGTGTGAGTTTTAATATCCGATTCTGGGTACAAAAAATAAAGTGAATAGTGGTATGCTTGAATTGGAGGTGCCTTTTTGTGTATGGCGATCTGGTTTGGTAGACATTGTGAGAGACATCAGTTTTTAATTTGTATTAAAGAGTCTGACGAGAACTATGCACCGGTGTTACCTTACCAATAAAATGGCGTGCCTTTTTATTACTTTAAAGCCTCCTATCCCCTTCCCACTGCACCGTAGGGGCGGGAGATATATAGAGAGAGTCAGACTGACACAAACAGAGAGAGGCAGAGAGATAGAGAGGCTCATCAGAATCTTAAGGTCTCTTTCTACAATTCTTACCTTTAGCTTTTATTTTCAGTATAGTTTGGTGACACCCTGGGTCACAAATCAATCAAGTTTTCTCTAGGTTCTTATTACCTGTACCAACCACACGGAACAACACATTGGCGATAATAGGAGAGACCTGGGTTAGCGCTTAATTCAGCTAAGGGTGTTGTTGCCCATCATGTTCATGGTTGACTGCCCACATCATGTGGCCACTTTCCATGATCCTCACCTTTTGGAATAAAGTAGGTATAAATTTAACCTCTGTATCTGTTGTCAAATCAGCTTTAAACTTGTATTTTATCGCACCAGGGTGTAATTGTAGGATGAATATACACGTATAAGTACTTCAGGTTAACTACATGATAAATACAGAATTCTTCCGCGTATGCAGGGTGAAGCTTTCGGGACTTTTAGGTTCACTGTAATGTAATGGGCTTTGCCCACACACTTTTACACCTGACCTTAAATGGCATGGGTTGCTAGTTGTTACACATATGCACCATGGGAATGAAAGGCAGTGTGTCAAAAGATTAAACCAACCCAGATCACCCCTATTGATACCCACGAATTAACATTTTGCTCTGAGAGCGGGGGGGGGGGGGGAAACAAACTGTCACGTGACTTTCTTCTTTGGTGACCTTGAGATACTTAACCCCAAATCTGGCAGATGTTCTTTTTACAAGAAAGAAAAAAGTATGAATCGATCTGGACAAACAGCTCATACCAACGGCAAGACTCTGGAGCACATTTTTTGTTAACTGAGTTTTTTTTTCGATCGGAGGGGAACGTCAAGGTCCGATAAAAATTTAAAAAGGCCACATTCTTTGGAATTTTTATGCTTGCATGTGTGATATTTCCAGGGCACCGAGACATGGTTACATCGCCGATCTTGATTATTACTGACTTTGTAGGCCTTAACTTGACTTATGACCTTTACCTACATTTTTAAGATCTGGTCTGACTGATGACCTTTACCTCAATGGTCACGGTCGTGAACTCATTCAAATAGTTATATTTCTTTGGGTATAGCTGAATAACATATCTGCCGCCATATATGCGGGGTGCTCTCCGATTCTTCACGAGGGTACGGGTTTCGCTGCGTTTGTCGGCTTGGGGTTCGTGATCGCAGGTGGCAAGGTTCCCGAACACCCGTTGAGCATTGTATGTTTTCTTCGAGCTCTCCTGTTTCCTCCAACATTAAGTGCGGGCTAATTGGGCTAAGATCTTGCCTAGTGGACCCTGGGGAAGAACAGCCATAGGCTGATCAGGGTAATATAAAGATCTTAAATTATTATTATTATTATTATTATTATTATTATTATTATTATTATTATTATTATTATTGCTGACTTAACGATCTTGAGGCCTATGAATAACTTGACTCAAGATCCACATTTTCCTATTTTACATTACTTGTTAAAAATTTGAATGCCAAGTCATGTGTTCATCCCAGAAGAGCATGATATTTTAGCTTCAAACAAGTTTGTAAATGTGGAATCTCAAAAAAACACATGAATCTCAGTTGTTTTTGTTTTACCAGAACTGTATCTGTGTGCTGTGCGTATACACCTTATGCCTTGTCATTGGGCCTGATATATGAATATATCAGGTAATAACCATTTTAGTTTTATTTTAGCAGAGTTTTTTTATATATTTGATGGGTGATAACTCTTGTGTTACCGATGAGGTTTAAAGATATGGTGTAAAATGTACATGACCCGCTTATAATCTTATTATTATCAAGTAATGAATTGACCTAGATGTGTGGATATAATGGCGAGCGTCAGCGAGCTCTTACCATAAACACATGTGAATAAAGGATATAACAGAACGGTAAATTATCCAATCAGAAGAGTACTCAGTATCTATCCAACAAAGTTGACTTTCTTCGTCATCCCCTACTGCGCATGCACACATGGTTGCATCCATTGCATTTTTAGGCATCCCGGGTAATTTTGGCACTTTTACTTACACCAAAGTCTCAAACCTACCAGCCTTTATGTAAATCATGTGAATAATTCATAACTGGGCTTCAGAAAACGTTGTTGGCAGAGTGTAATAAATGATAACGATTCACCAACTTGCATCGTTAACACCTCGATGGAACGTGGACCTGGCAAACATGCTTCTGGGGCTGGAAATGGGTTTCCGCAGCGGTATGACTAAACACGGGAACGGACCCATGGTACGGGAACGGACGGGAATGGACAGGAACGGACGGGAATGGGGCTGGAAATAGACGGGAACGGACGATACGGAACAAATTAAGAATGAAAACCTGGGTTCGTTGACGGGATATACATAACATCAGACA
This sequence comes from Hermodice carunculata, assembly GCA_964020975.1. Lineage (NCBI taxonomy): Eukaryota > Metazoa > Annelida > Polychaeta > Eunicida > Amphinomidae > Hermodice > Hermodice carunculata. Next base: position 162,494 of record OZ026627.1, read on the forward strand.
GGAATTATAAAGTAAAGATATATACGTTTATATCCCAGGCCCTATCATCAACTTCCCTTGGTTCTTGTCACGTCGTTAAGCTTGTACTGACGACAAAAGCCGGGCGAGGGTAGGTTCATTCGCCCGTTTCATTATTGCACTGAAATTTTGTAGTCCATGATGCAAGCACAATAAATAGTGATTTTCATCATTGTAGTTGTTGTTATATTGATACTGCCGCGGATATGAAAATATTGCCACTTATTAAATTTGTTCATTATTTGATATCTTAAATTATACATTTATCTTGAAATCGGAATATTTTCATTTATCTTAATGTGAATTACTGTGCAAAATATTTCTTTTCTGCAAAAATACATTTATATATATATATATATATATATAAAGGGAAAAAATTGCGTGTTCTAGTTTTCCTGAAAATGGCTGTTCGAGTTTTTTTTTTTATGAAATTTCAGATATAGGGCCTACCCGAACAGTGATCAGTGCTGGTCTTGTAAGAATTAATGTTAAGTCCTGGATTCTAAGAATGTTATTTTATAATTACAACCTTAAGCAGGAAAAGTTGCAACGCTTCGCACTTCCAAAAAACAAGTGACATTGGGAGGGGGCTGGGGGGACATATGTAAAATGCTGCATACCTATTTAATTGAGGACTGTGATTTACTCTTCTCTTGTAACTCTACTGTTTTAAGTCTAGTCTCTAATTGACTATTAATGTTCTTGCATTCAGAAGAGGAATATATATATATACATATATGTAAAAGAGCAGTAAATGGTTAACCGTTCGAGTTAACCCTGAATCCCCCTAGTGACTAGTCCCTATGGTGTGACAGTGAATTCGACTTAAGTCAAATACAATCGAAAAATAGTTATAGGTAAAAAAAAAAGCAAACGACAATCTACAAAAACAACAGACAAAAGAGAGAGACAAATGAGGTAAAAAAACTTGTTTTACTTATATGTATGTTCATAGTAGAATCTCCAATTAAGACCATTTTCTTAAAGAGACCGTTTCTATAATAAGACCACAGTCCCATTTTTGTTTATTTTTTATTTAATTTCCTTCCTCATTAAGACCACTCCCCTATTTATCAGTCCCTTGGGTGGTCTTAATAGGGAGATGGGAGATTCAACTGTATATATATATATATATATATATATATATATATATATATATATATATATATATATATATAATTAAACACACTCCAGTCACTTCCTGATCACAGTCCGTTTAAGTCTGAGCCAAGTGATCAAAGAACAAAGTAAACTCTGTCCTTAAGATTATATATGCAGTAAGTTTATGGGCTTCAAAAACTAATAAGACAGAAGTTGGAATGAGAGTAAGACGAAAGTCAAAGAAAATGTTTGAGACAGTAAAACCGGCTTTCAGATAGAACCCACATTCCGGTGTGTTGCTGGTGCTACAGTGCCTAGATTCACCTAGGCCTAAACTAAAATTTAAACGCAGATTTTTGTCTGTTATAATCTGCGCTAATTGAAAATTAAGTCCAATAAACAAATTGATAATTCATTGTCGGATAAAACAATCAATTCCCGTCAAATACAATCAAGTGTATATTCCCGATAACACTCCATTCCCGTCCATTTCCGTCCGTTCCCGTCCATTCCCGTACCATGGGTCCGTTCCCGTGTTTAGTAACACCCTTCCGCAGAATAGAAAAACAGGTGTGAGGGTAACCTTAATAAACATCCCAAGGTATGTTGTACTTCTTTGGCACGATGCGTCTCACCTTATTAATATCTGCACACTGTGCAGTTACTAGGTTGCTTCCCAGGGCCTTCAAGATCGCAACTTCTGGTCACACTTGTCCCCCAGGGGCCACAAAACGCCATGTTGCCAAAGCCTGCAGCTCCGATTTGGTGTTGTCGCACGACAATCCAAAAATCACTCTCCATACGCATTACGTCTCTGCCACAGGATACGGCATTAGTTCAATGGAGATATAAGATCTTTGGAACAAAACTTAAATTTGTGGAACAGTGTCTAACGAGAAGAAGGGCTATACGGCAGATAATTTCGTTCAGCTGTTCAAGGTTGTACGGCCTCGCCCCTCTTGACTGGTTTAATAAATGGCCGCTGGAGGGACCTAACGACCAGGTGCTACTGCCTGATCCATTGATGTTATTATCCATACTTTGTAAAGCTGACGCTTGCATCTTAGGCTATGCCTACAACATATTAACCAACTTACGATAAAACATTGTCTTGTCAATAGGTCTTAAAGTTGTCAAGCGATTTGCATGATTTTCAATTCTTTGGGAAGCGTAGCGCAAGGCGTAAGTTTTCTTTGCGGATATTGTAAACAACAATTTGAAAATTTAGGTCACATGGCCATTTCGACTAATCACAAGCGATCTTTTCACAGTCAGCATCCATCTGTAGGCCAACTTTTAGAATGTAGAGTCTTAGAGATGTCCCAGTATTCGAAGGTGTCATAACATGAAAATGCGAAAGTCATATGACCAATGACAAGAAGGCATTACTTCTATATGGTTTTCCTTGACTTTTGCTCATTTTAATATCAAAAGATGTATATTGACTAAATTTAATAGTTTTCCAAGCGGGAACATCGGGATGTGATTCCGGGTTGAGGTGGGCTTCTCCCATAAATCGCTTTGCTAAAGGATATATCTAGTTGAGTCACGAAATTGCGGGAATGGTGCAAACTCTGCCTAAGCGTGCTCTGCAACAATCGGGGCTCAAACTTGTTTTGTGTCAAGCTGACTAGTTTGCTCAGATCCATGTTGTTGACACGTTTTGAAAACTGAGAACAAGACTTGTGTTGTTTGTATCTAAAACGCAAACCCCTTTGAGACCCCAATATGACTGATAAACTATTGTGGTATATAATGTAAAGAATCTGACAGAACATAGCATTTTCGTTGTGCACCATATGTTTCACAAAAACAAGGAAGCCCCTATGAAATGACTGGCAACATCCAAGTAACAAGCATTAATAAACACATGGAAATAGAGAGAAGGCGCTTCAGACGCCCCAGCTGCAGTTAAAGAATTCCGAAATAAGAGTTGTGTACATTCACGTATGCTCAAACCATCACGCGACATGTGCTCAGGTACTGCACTATGTCATGTCAAATAACGTGAGGAAACTTTAAAAATTTTGTCTGACTTTGAGATACATTTTCTGTATCAGATCCATTATGCCTGATCATGCCGCTCGCACAGAGCACAACCTTGGTGTAATTGGCCAAGCCGCAGGGACAGATGATTGGGAAACCACTCGGAAACATTTCCTTTCTGCACACCCTGCGCAGTATATCTGTCAAACATCTGTATGTATAATTCCAAAGGTTGTCGATCTTATTTGTAAATACCATGAATTTACCCTGCAGGTTTTATGCATTTGCAACCAGAAGATATGGACCAGGACACACCATATATGCTAACTGGTTCGTGGTAATAAAGCTGTATATTACAGTGGCAACGTACAGGTCTTCCAGAGTCTAATCAGGTTCAACTTAATGTCACGACTCACAGCCATGCCGCTGTAGTACTACATTAACTCATTCCACCCTGATAGAAGACTGAGTCAACAGCTTTCTTTGGCGCGCTCTGGGTGCATTGCGCCCAGAGCACACTAAGAAAAGCTGTTGACCATGGGCATATAACTCGCATAATTTGGAATGGCCTTCCGTGCAAGTTTCGACTAAAATTATTAAAAAAAATCCTGAAATTAGTAAAATACAATTAGCAGACGACATTTAGATATTAGCGGGAAAAAACGTCATTAAGGTGGAATGAGTTATTTGTGATGCTGGTACTGTTACTGGACTTGACAGGTGTGGTAGCTCAGTACCTCCACATGGTCATTTTGCTGCACATCCTAATCCAATATGTACCAATTAAAGTTCACTGTGCAGCCACCCCTACCGTGTATCCTTTGGTAACTGGTCAAAAGCCTGAGTTTAGAATGTCATTTATTTCAGTTTAGTGGTCTGACCACTGATTTATTATGTCAAAGCTTTTTTTTTTTTCTTTTTCTTTTTTTATTACATGTAGAATTTTGCAATAAAAACATTTTTCATTGAAATCTGGAAATGTTTATCTTTTTTTCCTCAGTGAATTTAGAACAATTTTTATAAAACAGGAGATGAAGTCTTCACCAAATATTAAATATCACACGGAAGAAAAAACGTCATGTAGATTTTCAATTTACATGCCGATTGTATGTGTTTCATTGAAATGAGACCCAGCTCTTCACAACAGGTTACATATCATGGAATAACCATGACACGGATTTGCGTCTTGCACAAAGATTCTGTATCGTCTATAAGAACGTACTGTTCTACCGCAATAGTGCACGTTTTGTGATATCCCAAATATTATACATTGTACCACTGTCACAGAAGCTGGTCGTGAGCACTTTTTTGTTCAAATTTGTTGTAAACAAACAGTAAATTGTTAAATTAATGTCACAAGTTCTTGCCTTAACTTTCGGTTCCAGAGAATATTCAAGAAATATGACCGACATTTTGTTATCGTGATGTCAATACATCTGTCCGCGAAAACGTATGAAGGGATTTTCATAGAAAAATATAAAATCTTTTCCAGGAAGTTGGAAAAAAAAGAAAATATACGCTTCTTAAAAACTTGAAACTCTTCATGTTTATATGCGTTTAAAAATGATTATTCCATGAAAATCTCTTGTACGTTTTTCTATTCAACGGTTTATTGTGTAAACAAGGCTTTTGTAATAATAATAATAAGTTCAGAGACATATCGATGGCCTTTTTAGCAAAGGTACCTGTTGTCTGTAGTCAGGGCTCTCAGGGTAATCTAAAAGTTAGCATGGTGCATTGGCTGCCACGTAGGCATCAAATGTGTTCGTTTATTTCTTCAGTTTGCATGGGAACTAGAACTTTCAAATTCTGATATGAGAAAGACAACGTAATTTCTACCGAAAAATGATTAACTGAATAAATCATCCAAACCCGGGTGAACATTACCTCAAAAAAATAAAATAAAAAATAAATAAATCATTGCTGACCACCGGTTCCGCTCAGGAGGTAAAGTGTTAGTTCACTCTTGTGTGACGTTAATCATAATGGCAGCCATACCGTTCATATCAATTGACCTCACTCTGTTCGCTTGAATTGACTACTTTCATGGATTCCATCAACCTCTATATTACCAAACCTAAGCCCTAAACGGACAGTCCAACACAAAGTATATATTGACCTCTTTATTTGAACATGAATATTATGAATTCTTAAGTTCGTGGGGGAACAAAAGCAACTTGCTGCCGTGTTTGTCATCTATTCTTGAAGCAAAAATACTGTGACACCATAATGTTGACATATCAAAGAACCCGGTGCTACGACATCGTCATACTGACATATGGGAGTACACATGAAAGCATGATTGTGCCCTTTTTTATTCAGGTCGAAATTCGAATGTTGGTTCACAAGAGCTCAAACGTGACTTGGTTGAAATTACGCTATTCGCCGACCAAGAGATAGATTTTAATAGAAGTTTTCCTAGCTGTGTCACGTTCCCTTTGATTTTAGTTTATTACTTGTTGGTGTTTTACCATGGTTTTGCCTTCCTGTTCAAAAGTAAAAATATCCTTCAGGTACACGTGGCGAAATTGATACCTTAATGGACGGATATCATGTGTCGCGTGAGGATACGATAATTTAGTTTTCAATATCATTGGCTTTTAGTGACTCACCAAAGATCTTTTTCCTGGTGTCTTCTCAACATTTAGAAAAATAAAAGAGATTATATAATGAAACAGTTAATGTCTGGCTAACAATGTATTCATTTAAAAATGTGACAGACGTTCAAGATTTACCTACGCAATAATGATCGAGTATTGAAAATTTTCCGATAGAAGTTCATCCAAACAAATATATCATTCACGTGATTATCACAGCTGACATGAGTGGTGCACAAGTAACTGTTTTTTACTTTTAATCTGGACTGTTGTTTTGAGTTGTAAAGTAATGATTTTGGGATTTTTAATATAGCAAGCGCTGCAGTCGTGCTCTTATCATAGCACTATAGGACCAAGGTCAAATTTTAACATTTCATTTTCAGCTTGCAGTGGAACTAGAAGTTTCAAATTTGGACATGAGACAGACAACATAATGTCTACCAAAATATCATAAAATCATTATGGACGTTCCCACCCACTGGTTGTTCCCATTTGACTGAAATGAAAATAGCAAAATTAACAGACATCTTTTTTTACAATGTGAGCTCTTAATATAATATAACTGTTGGAGGACTGCAAAAGCGGAGAAAGCCCGAGAAACACTTTATTAATGACAGGGGTTCATCGCACTATCACTGTCACAGAGTGTGACATATTTTGAGACACATGCAGATATGCGATAAATGCACATATTTTGCACCCAAAAGAACAAAATTGTACCAAAACTGTTTACAAATAACAGAAATGTTGCTAGGGTTATGATCTCAAATGGTATATTAGAGTTTTAGGTCTCGTGCCTGATATGTGCAGAGGGGAACAGTTTGTACAAACGGAAAGAAGTGCTCGAAAATGAAGATAAATGTAACGGGCCAATTTGACACGGCTTAGAGAATGAGAGGAGGGAGGTTTGTTCTGGTCGAACGTTATTCATACTTATATTTATGTATATTTTAAGTTTTTGAAGCGACTCAGCCAACATCAAAACGGGGCTAAACAGTGTATCGATTGAATTGGTTGAAAGAAAAATGGAAACGAACATGCTTCGACTTTAAGTTTAATATTCTTTTGACAAAGCATTTCTCTGCTTGGAATCTCCTCAAGCAAGGCCAGATACTCTGTCAAAATTGGGTTGGTTGTCGATGAACCTCAATTTGAACCGATATCGTTTTGCGTATTTCACAGATGAGGTATTATTCACCCAAGGCTCAGCTGCTTGTATATATGTTAAGACTTAACAACCAATTACCTTGATGGAAAACTGTCGCTTGGTCATCTATTCTTTATAGCGGTCAAAGGACTTTACCCGATCGGAACCAGTCAAATGAAGGCGCACATTTAGGGAAGGTCATTTATTTAATATAATCGACCTTTTTGTAACACAATTGCAGTTCAAAGCATGAAAGGGATTCCACGGCTTAAAAGGAAAATCAGAAAGGGTGGGAACTTTTATATTCAAAATATGATTTGCTTGATTTCCCGTTCCATTGCAAGGCTCTTAATAACTTCAGGAAAGCATGATACAGAAAATTAGAGGTCGAAGTAAGATTATTTGTTGCTGAAGAATTGTGATTTCCTGGACGTCGGCTACGTCCTTCAGTAAAAATTTGCTGATGTCCAGGGACATAATAATCTCGCTATTTCTTTTTACATTTATTTAAACGATTAGCGAACGCCGAAGTCGAGCGAAAAATAAAGTGTCGACGACATTTAAAAAATGCGGTCGCTGTGCTTACAAATTTTGGTGGCAGAGTGACAAAATTACGGCCCACATTCACCTCCAGCAAGTCTGCACAGCATACAATTTACTGCCATCAGATAAATCTTTATTCTACGTAGGTATAGGTGCAACAAAGCATTGCCCCGTGGGAGGCTATTTGCCGACAAATGTGTTTCGTGTGCCTGTCTGCAGGTCAAAGTATACATAATGTACGTGTTCTCGCCGCCATATGTGTCGGATGATTTAGGAAACTCCCAACAAATTACGCTGTAAGTCTGCGATCAAATAAATAGGGAGATAACAAGGCGTATGCATAGTCACCGTGAACATATGGACAAGACGTCATTGTTGCTTGTTTTCTTTCATACTAGCTCAAAAAAGAGATCCATTAGCAGAGTAATGTCAACACACAATTTGAAATGTTTAATTTGTGGAATGCTCTGTCCTTTGCTCGGTGTATAATTTAAAACGCTATATCCAGAGAAAAGGAGTTTTAAGATGGTACCATTAGACGGGATGTTCAAACACTATTTTTTATTTTATTTTGGGGGCAAGCAACGAAAAAGGTAGAGATAGGTTGCAAATATACATGTTTAAGTTATTGTTATTTTAGTAAAAGAAAACCTTGTAAGAAAATACATTTAGTATGGCGGCTATGTGAAACGTCGATGGTGTAGCCAAAATAAAGTGATAAAAATAAAAAATGCCCTTCCAATACGAACAGAGGGATGCATGCTTTTAGTTAAAAGTGTTCAATATACACATCGTTTCAAGCTACATCCTTACATAGCAGGATACCCAGTCAGTGACCCTCTTTAAATTTAACCCGCATCAAACCATAACGACTCTATGTGCACGGTGTGGAGGCGTGTGTGTTTATATATCAATTTACATTTATTATTTTCCGATGTTAGCCAATTTGTTCCTTTGTTTCTTTAAATCTCCATTGTTAAAATAGCTATATTATATGTTGTGTGACATCGATATATCTTTTCCTTTTTGTTCTTCCCTTGCTTGTTGTTCTGCAAAACACCACGTAAAACCGTGCATTTGGTTGCGTCAAAAAAGTTAATTTCATTTAAAAGTATAGACACATTTGTTTTACATGGATTGTGAAAGAAGTCAAGCTTTGACGTATCGAGTCACTCTCCATGGCACAGATGTTGGCGTATACTTCCTGCCTTGTCAGTGGTGGAAAAAACCACCGTGCACGGTTACAGTGGTAGGGACTGTTTCCACATGCTGCCCAGGACGAACCCGGGTCGTAGAGGTGAAAGGCGAACGTCTCACCGCTCCGCCATCCGTGCACCTAAACATTTGATAAGCTACTAAGTAAATTCATTTAATTTACTTAGTGGCTTATCGACTTTTAAACTTCACAGTTGGTTCAAATGATCTGTTTCCATCATTGATTCGATAAGAAATTGTTCCCCATTAAAATTTCATTTGATCCATTTTGCACGCACTTATTGCCTGGTTTATAGAGACTGAGTGTTTGCATCATTTTTTCCTTACTACTGTATATCCTGAGTGGAGGTCTATTTAATTTGCGCGTTGCACAGAGGTGTGTCATGTTTCTTTGCATCAAATTGGTAATACGAGGAGGGCGGGCGTCTTTTAAAATATCCGAGATTCGGACCCCGTACATGTATATTTAATATCAACACCCCATAATGGTCTTGTATAAATCAAAACTAATGCAATATATATATATATATATATATATATATATATATATATATATATATATATATATATATATGTATATATATATATATATGTATATATATATATATATATATATATGTATATATATATATATATATATATATATATATATATATATATATATATATAAAAGCAGATAAGCAGATCCAATTGTCAAAACGAATCCCTTTGCCTTTATAACAGATATGACACCCACGCATATTTTTCATTTTTCAAAAACAATTTCAAAAGGTACTGCATATTAAGTGGGGAGTAGACTTTATTGCAATTGCAATTCTCATGTTCAATAAACGCCACACCCAGTTCATATATCTGCATATTTTGAATCTTTACGTTTGAATGTACAACGGGTGCTGAAAAGATTATCTCTGTTTCTGACATTTCTATTTAATACTCGTAATCACACCAAAAATCAAACAAAAGAACGTAAAATGTCTTTTAAAGATTAAATGTAAACATCTACAATATTAGGAAATGTAGGTGCATTTATAGCAAGCATACTCTGGCACATTAAGTCCATATCACTTTAATTTGTTCTGTGGATCTCCTAAATTAAAGAAACTTGTATCAACGAATCAAATGTATTGTACATTTTACTAACCGTTCTGTAAGGTGACCAAAGTTTCGCAGTACTTCTTGTATATGGACTGTTTCGCACACTGTTTTTGTTTGTTTTCATATACTAATCTTATCGACACAGCAAGTTATGTTGTTGTTCTGGGAGAGGAGTTAGGATAAGCTTTTGTCTGTCCTCCATTTTTTATATGAAATTAAGTGCTTTTACATTAATCAACAGCTCCACATTTATCCCTTCAACGATAGTCGTTAGTTCTGGAGGAATCTACATGAAGGTGCGTTTGTTGTCTGTGTATTGATAAAAACAACGGACAAAGTATTAAGTACATGACACAACTCGGGTACTATTCCTTTGAAATATGAAACTTGAATAATTGTACTTAAAATGGCTGTGTACAATACGTCTCTGTACTCTCCGCTTTTTTCGGAAAGGCATCTGATGCCTTATGTCCTTTGTTTAAATGCACGTTATCTGTTATTAGGAAGAAAATGCTGTTGTACAGCGATGTGTTGCGGGGAAATATGTTTCATCCAAAAGTGTGTTCGGAAAGAAAGCTGGATGCCGGAACAGTGATTATGACCCTACGATGTTGCGTCTTCAGAAGATTTATAGCAACCTGGCACGTAATCGACATCCTCTGTCTGTATGGATTCCAAATTCTTATCCTTCATTATCAGCATTTTAACGGTTAAATGGGCAAATTTCAGGTCATTGGCCGACCTTCCTGTATATTCAAGCCTCTCATGTGTAATAACAAATCAGTATATTTCAGTCCAATAGGTACAGTTTGTTCGCAATACCCGACCGTTTTCCCCAACTGACCCCAATAGTAAGAGAACTGACACTGTTGTGTAAATGCAGGACTCACTTAGTGAGTATACTATCCCTCCCTTTGTAGATCTTATTAATCTTTTTGCTCATTCATCAAAACGTAATTCCCTTGCGCATTAGCTATTGTGCATACGGCCTCAAGTAAGACATGACACAAAATTGAGAACGAGGCAGCTTTCGTCATCTTTCTTGAGTTGCTTCAAAATACAGTTTATGCGGCCTGACAGCCCAAAGATGGAAATCTACTTAATCGACCTAAAAGAAGCTAGTTAATGGTCTCAGTGAGGGATCCATATAAGGTGCTTTTGCTAAAGCCGGGCAATAAATTGCTGACATATGTCTAACCACCCTTCACCGTAACGACTGTAAAATCTCAAATATGTCTAAGTGCATCAGGCTTTGCATTAGGCTTACGTGGGTGTCTTAGGCAATGTTAGGGACAGGGCAAGGATTGCTAGCGATTTCTTGAAACGCGAAGCCCTTTACAAGATATATGTCTACTGTAAGTATTGGATCCACATGTCTAATAGCAGATTCTTTGCCATATAGTATTTTAAGAGAGTCGACATGCAGCCAAAAAACTGGTTCCAATGTCAAGGATTTGTCATTAATGACGCCTCTTTCAATAGTTAAAGACATGTATGAATAGAGATCTTTCTAGTATTGGATTTGTAACCAGGTAGTTGAAGTGTCTTCCTAAAATATTGATATCCAAATGACAAATATGTCCTATACGAGGTAGTAAAAAATGTGGAGCAAATATATGTCGATATTGATGATTAATATATTCTTTAAGACACCACTGGTGCTAAACAAAAGAATGTGAAAATGTGAGTTGCAGATGAGATGGATGCCGGTTGTGGACAAAAGACATGCGTATGATATTTAGATGCATCCACTTTTTTTTATTTTAGCAAAAAAAAAAAAAAAAAAGAAAAAAAAAAAAGAAAAACGGGAACAATTCATGTCTGAAGAGGTAGCTGGGCAGAAGTATATCTTTGCTTACTTGTTTTTTTTTTTTAAACCAAAACAAGCCAGCTGGTCATGGAAAGTACGAGGCACAATTTAGAAATTCGAATAGAGGGATACCAGAGTAAAAGTGTGCCATTTATTCTCCAGATTCCATCACTTCCAGGGTTAAATTCGCTGTGAGTAGTTTTCACCACGGCTATGACTGGGAAATGATTGCTCATTTTACCTCACTTCTGAAAACAGGTAGGTGGAAAATCACACAGCTGTGTGATTTTGACATAAGGGAATGCCATTAAGGATTTCCGTTGAAATAGTACAAGAATGCACCGGGATGCTGGAAAGCCCTTCAATCCAAGTCAAGTCCATATTTGCTTTCGTTCAAAGGAGAAATATGACTCTTGAAGTATTACCCAGTGTACGCGTCAAACAAATTAAGCTTGCTTGGATGGCTGCTCTTAAGGAGACGAAAAACCATGTGAGAACTACAACTGACCGCTGCCCACCATCGTATATTTGGCAACACGACCTATGCTCCTGAAGCCAGTTTGCGTGCCACGTCAGTTATCTTGGTACGCACGGCGATTCTAGTCAATGCCTGACTGCTCGATATGTTCACATTTAAATTTATTCAACATTGGCTAGTTTTTTAGCACAATAGATATTTTCCAACGCTGTTTTGATTAGAAATTGTTTCTCATATCACGACGACCGGGCGAAAAGTCAGTACCACGAAAACTGTGATGCGCCAAAAACTGGTGAAGCCAACATAGTCCTAGCAAAAGCATTATACAAAGAGTCTGCTTAATAAACGTTGGCAATTAAAGAGAAAGGAGGGATCAAAACTCATTTTGATATACAAAAATATTTCATGTGCTACCTCCTGTGGTGTCTTTCTTAATTGCAGTAGTCAGGCGCAGTGCTTACTACCGTGTTCAATCGCACACAAGCTGGTGACAGGGGCCAAGGTGTAGGACCTCCTGTGGTTGCGTGACTCTTCTGTCATTCTTCCACCTGGGAGGATTCATACAGGCCCTGGTCCTCGCACCTGCTTGCTTTGCATGGCAGATTTTTTTCTGAATTACATTATGTAAGTCTATTGCCATATTATTACAGAATGGAATATACCGGTATTTAAACCAAGCCCTTATAATAACGTCCAGTGACACGCGTCGAAAATATCGTATTTATACCATCAGTGAAGCATGAGTGCACCTCTCTAAACTACACGCAAGTGTGTATGTTTTGTTGGACAAGTTCACCAGACAATAACGTGTGTGAAATAGATATCATAAAACATGAGTTGACGCGTACACTAAGTAACAGCACGCGTCTAATGAGTAGGCGCACTCGGGTCAATAAGAGCACGGGCGCTAAATGGTTATTCTTTTGTAGCCATACCTCGTTCAGCATTTGGTAACGCATGCAGACATTCGGTGGCATGTTTCTTAAGATAACGTAGAAAAGCGGCTGCAATCCAAAGCCAAAATCTTTGCAACATTCTTTGCAAACATTATAAATATAAACGTAACTGCAAGAACCTCGAGAGTGCACGTTTACTACGAGAAACTGCCTGGCGATGACCGCTGCTGCGCGACCAAAGAGATATGGGTATGCTTGACGATTTTGCGATATTTCTTGAAAATTGTACGATACAAATATCCATTTTTAATCTTAAATTTAACTTCAGAAACGATCAAAAAAAATGATTTCATCCCTCCGTTCTTCCGTGACGGGGAACTAAAGTTGTCAATTGGCCGGCCATCAATTTTGGTGTTTCCGAGAGATAATGACTTAAGTTTTGTATACCAGCATCTTTCCACAGTAGATCCGAATTTTTAAACATATTTGTTGTTGTTATTAAGATGTTTGGAGTTAGAATGACGACACGTCAAAAGTAGCCTACGTTTCACTGACCCTAGTCACAAAACGGCACCAAATTAAAACGAAATTTGAAACATGTTTTTTTAATAATTAGTTAATTAATCACAAATTTGAGACTCCTAACTTGAAAATTGAATAAGCTGAATCAATATCTTTTGCGTAATTGTTGTGGAAACATTGACATCAAGTAGAATTATTAAATTGTAATTAACAGATTTTTCAGTGTGTAAGCTTTCCGAAAACATATACTTTATTTCACTTTATTTTGTGAAATCTTTGATTCACTGCTTATATATATCCCAAACTTAGCTGGAATATTTTTGGCCACGTAGTAAACCCTTCGTGTACTTATTAATAGTGTAAGCTGTCGTTTTTGTCCTTGATGATGTTTGGGAAATGTCTCATCAAACGAGATAGGTGATATCTCCATATTAGTTGCAGTGCGAATTTAAGTTCGAAGCCCACTTTGTGATGTCAGTGGTTTCAGCGCTGACATCACAGTGAACGTCATCTATAAATCACGTGCTGATGGTCAGCGCTAGGGGGAACCCTGGTCTGCTCAGATCGCGAGCTATCCTTGAAAGTGGATTGTCTCTTGGTGATTTTTCATTTCCTTGATTTAGGCGTTAGTTACTTTTTTGTCTACTTCGGGTAGAACTACATTGCAAGGAAAAAAGGTGACAAAGTGGAACTAACAAAATCTTTCTCGACCTGCAAATTGCACCCAGACATGCCACTGTTATTTCTAAAAATAATGAGAAAGCTGAAGTCTCCAACCAATATTTGTCAGTTAAAATAGAATCACAGAAGACAATCCTACCCTTACCTGCAATCGAGTTCTCTACATACGTCCAGTTGGAATCTTTTGAATAGAACCAAAATAATATGTAAAAATATTTCTCTAGCTTAAAACTAGCACTGTAGCAGGTCCTAGTGGCTCATGTAACTTTCTACTGAAACAAACTGGCTCTGGCATTTGTGTGTCTCTAACTAGATAGTTTAGCAGTTCATTGACCGTTCTTAAATTTCCTATGCAATGGAAAATGTCAAATATTTGTCCTGTTCTTAAGAAATTTGATGTGCAGCTCCATTCAAACTACCAGTCAAAATATTTATTTTGTAACAGTTCGAAGGTCTTTAAAAGATTTGTGTACAAAAAACTTTATGAGTAACAGTAAAAATGCTGATAAATATTGTTCATGTAACATGCAATTACAGCTGTACCTGAAACTACCCAAAGAGGCCAAAATGGTTTCCCTAGATATATGTAAAGCTTTTGACCATATTGGAAGTGTCTTTTCTAAAATGCGTCAGGTGGGGATTATCACAACCATACAAAGAGGCTAACATAGTTTTCCTAGATATATGTAAAGCTTTTGACTGTGTATGGTATGTAGGTCTCTTTGTTTCACATGCGCAGCTAGGTGTCTTCACAACCATAATCATATGGTCCAAAGGTTATTTCAGTAATTACCAGGAAAGGGTTGTCATATACGGTCAAAACCCTTCGTGGTTGTCTATGAAACCTTGTGTGCTCCAGGTCTCTGTATTCGGGATTTTATTATTATTATTGTTATTATTATTATTATTATTATTATTATTATTATTATTATTATTATTATTATTATTATTATTATTATTATTATTATTATTATTATTATTATTATTATTATTATTATTATTATTATTATTAATTCAGATCAATGACATTGTGGATGATATGACATGCGACAGACTTAGATTTAAACTTTCTAGCAACATGGTGGGAAAATCGCATAATGGCCATGGTCCACGGTCCTGGAATACGGGTGTATTCTTTTTGACAATTGCAACCAAGAACTACCTTATCCTTTACAAGGATTAAAATGCGTGGGAAGTAGCTGCTTAGTCGCAGAATGTGTGTGTGTGTGTGTGTGTGTGTGTGCTTTATCTTTTTAAACTAGTCTTCTTGAAGTAAAAAGAAAAGAAGAAGAAGAAGAAGAAGAAGAAGAAGAAGAAAATAATAATAATAATAATAATAATAATAATAATAATAATAATAATAATAATAATAATAATAATAATAATAATAATAATAATAATAATAATAATAATAATAATTAAGTGTACTTCTGCTTACCTTGCTGACTTAATTCCAAATTTCGTATTTGCACAAGCAGCATGAATTTCTCCGAAATTCCCGTCCACATAGACAAATTAAATGTGGGACAGATCGTTACTGTATGCAGTTTCTGCCTTCTACTATTAATCTATGGAATGACCCGACCAGGCCAAACTGTCTCCAACACCTTAAATCTTCAAAGCCAAAATTAACCAAGCTAATGTTATTATGTCATAAAAAGCTAAAATATTTTGTGGATGGTGATTAATTTAAAAACTTTATTCAGGCGCAGCTGCACATCAGCGTCCAAAGCTCAATTCTCGTTCATCTAATTTTAATATTTTGCCCTCCACAGCTTGCTCGTGTATCCGTCAAAGGAACATACAGGTCATTTCCTGTTGTATTGTTCTCTTCACGAACTAGCCATACTTTAACTTCTGAGATCTGTTACAAATGTGTAACTTGCTCCTACACTGGGCATACAAATTTGTCATTATTGTTAACTTTCGGTTTAATCAAACACTGATATATTTGATGCAGTACAGTGGTATATTACTCAGACCAGTGATAGTGCCGTACACTGATAACTGTAATTTACCATATCTTTAATTCACCTTGCAAATGGAATAACGTTCAGTGTCCAGTTCGTCTTGCAGATAGATCCTCCATTAGCTACTCTGCAGCTATTGGGATATCCAGTTTGAAATAAATATGTTTACAATACATTGAAATAAATTTGATGATGTATACAATTATAGTAATTATAGTAATCAGAGATTTACGATAATGTGTCACAGGTAAAAGAAAAAAAAAACTGATTGTCAATCGAATTAATGTTCACGACACATATGTGGGGCAGGGTAGGTCAAAGTTTGCTGTCTGCCTGTTCAAAGTTGTACCTGTAACTTGCTAGCATGTTTTTTTCCGGTCTGACCATGCTGCGGATCAGGGCGGCAGCCACATCCTCAACCCGCCGCCACGCCGCCACGGTGATAAACAGACGCTGACCGGTTGACCTTGTAGTTGTTTCAACTTCAGATGTCTACCAAATAAATACAAGGAAAATATTCATCAAGTCCTAACGGGGCGTTAAAAACCATTGCATATTGAAACTGCGCCACAGTCAGTAGGACCTGGCCTCTCGATCTTTTTTATCACTCAACATTACCATCACAGACAGGGTCAAATCGGATATAGTCGATTCACTGTAAGGATATATGTTACATCATAACATTATATAGACAAATTTTCTGAATATTGTTCTGCGTTATTAAAATATTGTTTACCCTGTATCGTCAAAATCGACACCAATCCCAGTGGGTCTGGCCATTCACCGGCATTGCGGGTTGCCGGGGTAGACCACGTGACTAGTTGATTGACAGGCTTTATTTCAGCTGGCTGAGCATCGCTCGCAAACGCATGCTGATTGTGGGATTGACAAATCCTACTTATATATTCTTTTTTTTTTTCTACTTAACAACTTAGCGGTTCCAAACTTTAACAAGGGATAGATAGTATATCAAGCAACAAAACACAGCAAACATTTTTGTTTCAAATAGACCGGAGACCATTGAATCAGGTTTTGTAGTTCTTGAACAATCAAATAAATATTATTCAATATTGGACTGAAATCATAGTTTATTCCACGTGTGCCCATATCTTACTTGGCATGAGTTTAAACAGGTGCACGCTTGTCATTATTTATTTCACACGTTCAACAAAGTAAGCACACCTCTGTGCTTTACTGCAAGTGTTGGAAATATCGTATTATGACACTGGTCCCCAAACAATGACCTAAGGCATCATATGGTAAAGCTCTCGTTACGAGTAACGACGCGCAAGGGGAGATAAAACAAAAGACTGGAGAAATGATGGTCAGTCTTTTGTGGTGCACTGAAAGAAGCATACGCAGGAATATATATATTACTAATGTCGTGTGGCAAAGGGGTACGATGTCTCGGATGCCATGGGTCGTAATCATGTGCTACTTTTTTCTGAAAACACTTGGTTTATTATGCAACCATTGCAGCAAAGAACAGAATCACACTCCAGTATTAATAGTAGATATGACGTTGAATGCAATTAGTTCTTGGACTAATATACAGATCAGGTATGCATTTAATAAAAAAAATAGAGTATATTAAAAAAAGCAACAACAACAACAACAAAGAACGGAAATGAACAGTGTTTCACTTGTCTAACAGTGTTTCACTTGTCTAACCGCTAGACAAGTGAAACACTGTTCAACAGTTAGACAAGTGAAACACTGTTCATTTCCGTTCTTTGTTGTTCCTTAACATTAACAGTCATCCACGACTTCTAGACGATACAGCATGGGGTCGTTCGGCCATCCGTTTGGGATGTAGGCCGTAAGTCCGTTGTGCTGGGCTTATTTTAATGGCTGGCTGATGCATTCCGCCAAGCGACGGGTTGTAATCTGTCGTAGCGATGCGCTTTATTAATCCTTCACGTGCATTTTGCTGTGCCTAATGATTTAATAAAATACGTCTCTACCAATTAGTCAAAAACTTCTCAATATTCTCTAAGAGTTAAGCTTTCAAGCTGGAGCAGAGAAAGATGTCACCTAACGACTAACACTATCGTGAAAATATTAGTGGGCTTGTGTCAATATCAGTTAGCAGCCACGTTTGTTATCTTCTGTCACCAGCATGCGGTAGCTTCCTCATTATCGCTCAATTTACACCCGGCTGTGTGATCGAAACTCATAAAACGCGCTGTTGTCATGAACGCCACAATCGGAGAAATGTCAGAGATCGTTTGTGTGTGAGTTACCTCCAGATATTGAATGTATGTTTATTGATTGCGTCTCTTTATTGGTTTTTTGCGTGTCTTAGCACGTTAACTGCTCCGTCACTCTGTGTGAAACAAGGGGGTAGTATCCCGGGAAGAGGTCAGGAATTCACTTTATGCTTATATTGGAACATTTGTATTGCAGCATAAGCATTCCAAAGTTGTCATCGACGTTTGTGGGGAACTGTGAAAACATACCCGCAGTTCCTGATTGATCGTTCATAGTTTTCATGATAGCAGGCACTTAAATGAAGCTTTGTGTCCCGGGATATGAGTCGACAAAAACCGAATTTCGTGGGCAAATACAATAAATTTCGAATTACTTGAGTACAGCTATCCATTCCTGAAAAAGTCAAACTTATTTGAATAGCAATCGACCATAGTTTTAAAAAAAATGACTCAGAATCAAAAGCTCTAAAGTATGAGCTTATTGTAATTGTTCTTCACCCACACTTCTGGTAATTCTTTTTCTGTTAGTGACTTAACATCCCCAAGTGGAAAAAAACATTTCGTGTACGGGTGTGTTCAAGTAATCTCTCTCTCTCTCTCTCTCTCTCTCTCTCTCTCTCTCTCTCTCTCTCTCTCTCTCTCTCTCTCTCTCTCTCTCTCTCTCTCTCTCTCTCTCTCTCTCTTCTCTCTCTCTCTCTCTCTCTCTCTCTCTCTCTCTCTCAGAATATCTCTCAGAATATCCTCTTAAGACCACTTCGGTAAAGACATCACTTCTACAATGAGATCACCAATTTGCAGACCATTTTTTGTCAATCCATAATCTAATTACATCTCCGATGAAGACCACATTCTCAGTCCATTAGATGGTCTTGATAGGGAGATTCCAACATATATATATATATATATATATATATATATATATATATATATATATATATATGTATATATATATATATGTGTGTGTGTGTGTGTGTGTGTGTGTGTGTGTGTGTATGTGTGTGTGTGTGTGTGTGTGTGTGTGTAAAGAGGATGACATTTTTGTGGTAATTCAAATTGAACATAGAGTGGTGAGCATTATTTGGTCTGCGTTGAATTGTTACACGACTCAAAGTTTTATTTCCCTCCTCAGTCAATTCTTATTGTCGTTTGATTCATTGCAAATTCAATAGGAATATTCCATATTCCAGCTTGAGAGCCAACACATAGCAGTTCATGGATGGGTCAAGTGCCAAGGAAATAAGTGTTAGGTCATGTGACCCCGTCGTGGGAGTATGCTATCTGAAAAAGGGGTAGCGAATAGATGAGAATCCTTTTCAAATCCGTTTTTAGCCCTGTAGACGAGACGCTGATAGTGGGGCGATTTATGCTCTGGAACTGAACTTTACAGTTCTGGTTATCTTTGACACACGTTTTCTTGTAGCCTGTCTGCCTCAAACATTTTGACCGGCAGCAAACCAACAATGGGAAGATCTGGCATCGACTTATGAACCTGCAATATACTTCATGAAATTAAGGAACTATCGAAGCTCAAAATGAAATTACTTGGGCATATGCCTCATTTGAAAGACTATCCGCTCTGAGTGGTTGAATTTGATTACTATAGGATACTCCTTTATGCTGTTATTCTAGGAGAACGACATCCATAGGGCTCGTTTGATTAAAATGTGACCCGTATGCGTGTAGAAAATCTATGTTTAGTGACATTTATACTATCAGTATATTATCAACACTGATTCGAACACGCATGCCAGGACAACTACCCAAGAAGAGAATACTGGTCAAAAGGCTGAGTGAGACCTGGGCACACGAGGAGCGTTCCGCCCAGGAATAAAGTCCGTCACGTGACTAGTGTTCTCCTCGTGGCTGCTTTTCAGTTTATTTAGTAATCATTATAGCTGCAATTCGATTGCTAAAAATAAATCAAAAGGGCCAAATACAGAGTTTAGCGACTTTATAGTAATATAAAACACACAGATCCCTTGGTCAAAAGCTGTATCATTGGTTTATACATATTTTATATCATAAGAAAAAGTATCGGAGAACAAGCACAGCCTTACACAAACTCCTCTCCTAGCAATACATGACAACTCATTACATAAGGTTATTATATACGTATTGTGTACAACAGTAAATAAAAGCCATATACGAAACACTGAATATATACGAAAGTACTCCAAAAATTTAAATAAATAAATAAATAAATAAATGAATGAATGAATGAATGACTAAATAAATGAATAAATGAATAAATGAATGAATGACTAAATAAATAAATAAATGAATGAATAAATAAATAAATAAATAAATAAATAAATAAATAAATAAATAAATAAATAAATAAATAAATCGCGGTTACAGTATCGCGGCGTATGGATACAAAGTTTCGTCATACGATGCGCACGTGCGGCAATATGCATATGGTCTATTCGCAATAGAGCAGAACATTAGCAGCATAGGAAGTTATTTGCACCAGGGGCCTAATACACCGACAACAGCAACACACTGAGGCCGACATAAAAAAGTGATGTAAACAGGACCGAAGAAATTGGCCCCCGCAAAAATACTGCATGACCATCCAGAGAGTGACTGATTGTTGTGGCAGGGAGGCAGTTCTGAACTGCTGGATATGACCTTTGCATTATTGCATTATAATAGTTGACGTTTTATTGTCGTTATGTGGACAACTTTATCCTAAACTTTGATTGTTTACCTTTTTCAAGAATACAGCTAAAACTTGGCTTTGACTGGACAACAATTCTTGCCCTGCCCGAGCTTTTGGCACCCGATATAGCCATAAAATATGGCTTCGCCAAACCGAACAAATAGATATATAGCAAGAGAATACATCTTCCTGATATAGAATTGCTCTTTGCCATATAACATGATCTAACTTCAGCAAAGACATCCTTGAAGTAAGACGTTAATTCAGGTCATGTGGACACATCTTTACTATCAAGGCAAGAGAAATGTAACAAGCTGTCATTAGAAAGTCTCATTGATGTGAGTTTATGAAAATGCTTTGTAGAACTTATTGATATTATTCATTACAACCGGCTTCGATCAAGGTTTTTGCTGTCGTGCCCAATATACTTGTTTGATACAATATCATTTAGATCTTCGTTCTTGATGTCTTTATTCTTGCATGTCCAAACAAACTCGCAATTTTCCTGACTTTGTGTGCCGTGCCGCACAAAAGGCACAGAGAAGAAATATTGACAACGTGAATAAAGCAGGGTTGGACCTCAATTCTAATGGAACCCAAGGTTCGACTTATATGTTCCATTAAGCGGCTTCTGTTGCCTTGCGTAGACTAAGCGTTATCAGGTCTTTGCGCCATGGACAGTCATTTAGCAGTAAACCCAATATAAATCTTTGTCATCCTTAAAAATTACCTAAAAGATCTGCTTTAAGGAAAGCTTTTCGACCAACAAAATTACCAATCCGTATATATGGAGGGCAGGGATCAGCGCTCTAGCTGTGCCCTATACTGACTCTTACAAGGTAATTATTAGACCCATCAATAAGCTAAGATTGCTTTATATGGCCTATTAATAGTATTCACTGCAACTGTTCGGTCCTCTTATAGAATTTCCTGAGACTAAATGAATGGTCAAGAAGTCATCTTGGAGTTTAGCTGGGCCAGTTTGGAAGTTACACCAAGAGGAAGACACGATTTTGTAGACTACATGGTAAGCACGAATGCATTACTGGGTTTCTACATCATGTTTATGATATTTAACTTACTTTATCGAATTACAAGGCCTAAGGTCGTACAACATAATTCGTCCCCTTGAGCTAACGTCCCGCTATATCAAGCAAATAACGAGGAAGTGCACATGTGTGCTTACTGACGAATGGTTGTGTTTGAGAAGAAACCATGAGAAACTGGATCCTGGTTGGACGCTGGCTCTTCCGTCGTTGAACAACATCTCTGAATGTTAAAATATCTTTCAAAAATGCACAAGAGGCAGAGGCCGACGGGAGTTAAACTTAACCCTTTCAGTGGTAAATCTTGATTGAGTCAACAGCTATTGATTGACATGATCCAATTTATTATTTTCTTCAACTATGGGCACACTGGTACTTGAATAAAATATCAGCTTACTAGCAATATGAATGTAGTATGCTTATGTTAACTTTTATAGTGCTAACTGCCACGTAAGTCGAACAATTTAAAATGAGTTGCTCTGAATTATAATACAAGTGCTAGATTTATGTTGCTTGTCACTAAACCGTTAATTCAAGTACCTGCATGCCTGTAGCTATATAGAACGTAATAGTCCGGGTCAACGGCTTTCCCCAAAAGTGCTCAAAGCGCGCCGATGAAAACTGTTGATTCAACACAAAATGTGCCACTAAAGGTTTTAATACAAAGCAGGTTGACTTTGGTCGAAATTGGCAATGAAGCGTTGAGCAACGTGTCTTTGGAGAACGTACGGAGAGTGAAACTGTAACCTTATCCTGGCTGGAGTAAGACAAAGTCAACACCGTTTCTTCATGGCGCGGGTTGGGGGCAATGCACGATGGTCGTCTCCGCTTGGCGTCGCATATGAACTAAATTTATTGGCTTTTCTTGGAATCTGAGACCGTGCATGGAGCACAGGTAGAAGGAAACTATAGCACTATGTTGGCCAACATTGCAGCACAGATTTCGTGTGTAAATTTGAGGCATAGATCCACAAACAGAAAGTCTGAGAATAACTCGAAATATTGACTTCATTGTGCAAGGCACCAGATACATTAACCCTTTACCCCTTGAATTAGGACTGAGTCAACAGCTTTCCTTGGCATGTTTTCTTGATAGGTCTTCAATTATCAGTCCAATTGCTTTTCATAACTGTTGAAATTAGCAGAAAACATGGAAGCAGACGACATTTGATCAGAAGCCGGTTTTGGTCGGTTTAAGGGGAAAAGGATTAAGATGTTACATTAGGATGTTACCTGTTGGTATTATAGTGAGCATTAAGGCGGTATGAAAAGGAGTGTCTCTTACCTGAATTATGTTTACTAGTATACATTGTGCTGTGCCCACAGCTACCATGACGTTATGCTGTGCCCACAGCTACCATAACGCGCTTTGTGCGCAGCTCTCCTCGGCATGGGTTGGGCACTTAGTGCCCAACCCATGCCGAGGAAAGCTGTTGACCTGGGTCATGTTGTCTTGACAGTTCTTATCTTCAATTCTCAGTCAAATTGTTTTTCGTTGCTGTTGAAATCAGTTGAAAACGCAGAAGCAGACGACATTTGACCACCAGCCGATTTTGGCCGGTTTAAGAGGAAAAGGGTCAAACCTTTTCTACTCCTACTGCAACCAGTAATGCATGTGCTTGAATGAAAGGCCGCTTGCAAAGAAATATGAATCTAGTATTGTTATGTCAATTTAGAGTGCATCAACCTTTTTTGACTTTGTCAATGGAAGTGTTCACCCTTTCAGTTGTAAAGTTGGAAATTGATTTAACAGTTTTCTACGCAAGCGCGTTGAGGAGGTCCGTTGTCCTTTATCTTTAAAAAAAAGATAAGCTTATTGGTATGGCCTACGTGAATTTTATGTCTTCTCGTAATAAATTCAGACAGAGATTTAGTGCGATAAGCGAGATCATGGACATTTTGTTGTGATGAGCACTGAAAGGATTAACTTAACAACGTAATGATTTATGGGTAAAAGAGGACCTCATTGAAAGGGCCATACCCTTGCTAAACCTGTTAATTTCTTGAAGACAGAAATAGATACACGGATCAATGCAAATTTATCTGCTGATTTTAATGATAAACCACGAACGACAGCGACACATAATTGTACTGGGATTGCTCGTGGCAAGAGATATGAATAAACGGGGAAAAATCATATCTCCTAAGGCCATAAATTTTTAAAGTTTCATACTGCGACGTTTCGATGGTGTTTCGTCATATTAATCAATGTAAATGAGTGTTGACAAACTCAACAAAAAAGTACAGTGAAGGAGCATGTAAGTGAAATTTGCATAATTACACCATATGAGCGAACACTCTTTTAAGCGTGGGCTGTATCATACCGGTTACCCACTGTTGAAGGAATTGTCATATTACTTAATCACCATATCACCGTTCAGTCAGGTTCATAAAGACAACAAGACGTCATCAAATTGTCATAGGATTAAACGATTTTTGCATGGAGAAAGAAAATCTTTCTTCATTTGCACCTAATTATATATCTATGTCAGAAAATGCTGTGGATCACGAAATGAATTGTCTGGATATCACAATGCCATAATATTCTACCTCTGCAATATGATTAAATCCCATCTCAGGCTACACTAGCTTTGATGAAGATATATGTACTCTGTAATTGCTCTCGCTCGCGAGTAGATGTATTGCTCTTATACATGTCGCCCTTTCTTTCGTTTTTCCCCCTTTTTGGTGGGGGTGGGGGTGGGTTGCAGGATTCACATAACTCCATGCACATGTCGCTCTATTTCTTTCTCTTGGCATTCCATCTGACAAACTTGCCTCATACTGGTAGGGTCAGTTGTACAGATGCAACAGTACAAGATCACTTGCAGAATACGTGGCCCGCACCCATGCGCCATATTAGAGGTGCGTGCGTCCTACTGGTTGGTCTTTTAGAGTATCCGATAGCACAAATTCCCGAAAAAAATTTGTCAAGCTCGCGCACCAACATTGGGCCGGATGGGATTTGAACACTCTACTTTCAGATATCTGCTTGAGCTGTGATACGCTGGCAACTTGTTAAATTGATCAATACTTACTAAATTCTCAATTTGTCGGAAAACGTAGCATGCATTGAAGAGAAATACTTTTTAATAATAATAATAATAATAATAATAATAATAATAATAATAATAATAATAATAATAATAATAATAATAATGATAATAATAATAATAATAATAACAACAACAACAATAATAATAATAATAATAATAATAATAATAATAATAATAATAATAATAATAATAATAATAATAATAATTTATCAGGAAAACTTCCCCTTTACAGCCGTGGCACCAACGGAACGGGGGTAATTCCATAATGCGTCCAAAATATATACAAATAATCAGGCATCCTTATTATCAATCAAATGATCTTCGTATGTCAAAATTAAGTATAGTAACTATAAGTAATAATTTATGTCCTCCGCACCGAAACTAGAGATAAACCACTCATTGGGACAAAACTCTAGAAAGCGTAAGGACATGTACATTATTAATGTTTCATACATTATGCAGAACATATAGCTTCCAGCGTCATTATTAAGAAAAAAACTAGGTATTATCACAGTATGAATGTACAAGTCAGTTACAAGATTTTCAATTCACCACTTTTACATGCTCCTGGAGATGTGGGTTTGTACCTGGGGGACCCTCCGCAGAGTGACGGGGGGAGGGAGGGGGGGGGGGAGCCGCGCAGTCGTAACAAGTACGCCGCAGCGTGCCCCGGCTCGGTTGGTCTGGAAGTTCAAGTCAAGAGAGCACCATCACGTGTTGTTTTGTGGCGTTTCCGAAACGGCGTTAAAAGTTACTGTTGTCATAACCTTTGCTTTTATCTTTATTCTTATTGACGTATTGTTTGATAATTTTCTTCTTCTTTTTGTGTGTGTGTGCCGATAGTCGTTACAATGCTTAAAAGATAATGCAAAGTCAATTCCGTCAGGGTGATTTTGTGGTCAATTTAAAAGCAACAAAACAAAATACTCTCTATATTTTCACTTGCGTACAGCACTGCGAACAATTTTGCCACATCCCCAAAAGCATTGCTAAAAATGGGAAAAGTACTTGGTTAATCGCTGCGTTAAAAATACTATTTTAAAGAAAATATTACAACAAATGTAAAAGAACAGCACAATTGCAATCTGGTCAAATGGGCGGAAACACTTTAATGTGTTGAAACCTCTCATGGACCTCAGTGTACCGAGCCGCACACATACATGTGCAAGAAATAAGCCGACTGATCGTCAGTGCCCGCGTCTTGCTTTTGTGGTTCTATCATACTGTTTTTCTTTATTGATATTCGCATAAACCACTGCTTACAAAGCTTGGGTATTCACTTTTAGTTTGCATGCAGTCATTCAGAAAAAATGCACGTTATATTTAACAGACCTTGATTTGAATTATGGATGTCTTGATCTCAGCACGCACAACCAAATTTTCAGCTGCAGATCCATTTGTATCATTTTTTAAATAAAACTACCACCTCCCGATTTTCAAATTGTCATAATCAGAACATGCTTTTGTCCATAACTCCATTTGTTTTGCGTATATATACAGCATTTGTCAGGTGATCTATTCATTATCATTTGCCTAATTTACATGTGACCTTAATGGGTGAAAATCTAGGTCAACCGACATGTGTTCGTCACTTTCATAGGGATTTTCTTTTTCTGATTGTCCACGAAACAATATTCTGTTTTTCAAGAATTTGCCAAGCCTATGAAAACATACTAAATATGTAAGCAGGAACTTGAACTTGACCTTTCAAGTCTTCAATAGCAGTTACATGTAAATAAGAAAAAAACGAAACTATTATTAATAAATACACTTCCCGAAGCAGTTTCATCCAAATTTATCTAGAAATATCAGGTTGCAGTGAACTCCCCCTGAGTGAAAATTTAAGTGGCGGAATGAACTTAACCTTCGTTACCTAGAAGTCAAGCGTACATTAGCAAAAGGTATCTGAGAAAAGAGTTATACAAAACAAAATCTTTATTGCAAAGTCATGCATATAAGATATGAAATCAAGGGATTATTCGACAGTGTAAGACATTGAATCATGTTAATGTATTGGTATATGTCAATTTGGGAGACCTTGGCTGGTGTTACTTTGAGAAGGCTTTTCTAAAAATGGAAGTGAATTCTCTCGACCCTTTCTTTGTTAGGACAGCCACCGTGGCCAAAACAAAATGGGACCACTCACATAGAAATAATATTCACTTAAGAGATATTAGTAAACCCTTTCTCTTTAGCGAAATTCTTTTTTTACATCAGTGATTTTCAAAAATGCACTTAAGTGCCATAAAAACAACTGCAGGGAATATATAATCCCACCATCATAACTGCAACTAAATAGCATTAAATTAATTTCCAGCAGAGTGCTTTCATTATTTTGTAAGTTTCGCTTGCTATGCTAAGCGATAGTCACAATTTTGAGCAAGGCAAGTTAATAAAAATGTACTAGATAAGCATTTAAATCAAAGAATCAAACAAAAGAGTTTGAAGACTGTATTGTACCGCCAAGTCTCTAAACTGTGCGCATTGGGCCAACCAAAGATGCAAAAGAAGGCTGGAGTCACCCTGCAGAATAGATAAAATTAAGTGGACCAAACAAACTTGTGTTCCTTTGCCAGCTGGTCAGTTTAATTTTCAATTAAAAAAGGGACAAGAGGGAGCAATCATTTTGATGACTTGGTCAACGAGATTTTTGTTTTGGTAAAAATGTATGGAAATCTTCTTCAAAACGAATTAACTGATGTTGAGAGCTCCGAAATATCCATAAACCAATACGCTGACTTTCAGCTGTATACATTCTACTTATTACGTGTAAAAGTAAAGATGTTATGAAAAAGGGGTATATCTTCTCAATTTAATTTACACAAACACGATGACAATTAAAACCTGTTTCATCACAGAAATCAAACCGGAGAAATGGGGCATTTAAAAAATATATAAACTTTTTAAAAATGTTTTTGCCTATATTCTCTCTTGTTTTCATTTGATTGGCCTGTCTTTTTCTTGACTAAAATTTTTATCAAGCAAGCTATCATGGTCACGTGGTTAAGAAATCCAATATAATTGTCAACATAAAAATCCCAATTAATTCACACGTGTTTTCACTCATTCCGTCAGATTAACTGTAGGAAAGTGATGATGATAATAATTTTACTTCAATGTAAAAAAGTGATCAATTTGTGGTGTTAATATTGCCGACATTGACAAGGAGAATCAAATAGCGTGCACAAAGGACAGGTAAATTGCTTACAATGGAGCCGTCTGCATGCATTGATTTCATTAGTGACAATGGATTCACAAAAGGGGTTTTTCTTGTTATTCAATCGTAAGACGTAATCATACAGCAAATATTCAGAACGAACAGAGAAAAAAATAATTGGAAAAATACATCAAATTCCTTTTTAAAAGCTGGATTATTTTCGGGACACCAAGCTACCTTATATCCCCACTGTGACTGTCTGTATATTTATGTAATTTTGATTGACTTCAATGAACATTTTGTGGTAAGAAAGTGATGTGAAATTACCTGGGCATCAATTTCTATAACACATTTTTTTTCCAACCAGCAGCTTAATACAACTCATACGATATCATGTTTGTCTTCAGTAATATAACTCTGGTAGAAGTCCGTTTTGCACGCGCGAAATTACATTTCTTGCTCGTCGGAATTAATACATTCAGATTATTGTTAATCAGCCAAACAGTATGTTCGTGAAGAATTTAATTAATTTGCAGGTTTTTTTTCGAAAATTAAAATAGTTATTTTTTCCTTTATGTGTTTAAACGTCCTTTAGCGAGTTTAGATCCTTTACAATCGAAAGAACTAGGGTGACCTTTTATACCCTGTGCCTTGACCTTTTTTCCAAGCTCAGAGACAATTCTCTTCATTTTCGGTCTCTTTAGAATTCCGGCGCGCATAATGAGCGACAAATCGACAATGTAATATAGAGAAATACACAAAATCCTATATAAATACATTTGAATAATTCTTGTTTAAACTGTGATATCCTTTTCCATGGACCATTCGACTTTCCTACGCCTGTTTGTGCCAGTCACGTTGTATGTGTAGTGACTCTTTCGTTTCACTGCCTGGATCATTAACCCTTTCAATGACAACTGCGGGTATAGTACAACTACTTGTAGCGAACTGCTTTGAGTCAATATAAGGATGCCAGATGCATGTTGCTTGTAAAAAGACGTTTGATTGAAGTCGCAACATGCCGGTAGTTACATAGAATATAATGGACCAGGTCAACAGCCTGTAGTTACATAGAATATAATGGACCAGGTCAACAGCCTGTAGTTACATAGAATATAATGGACCAGGTCAACAGCCTGTGGTTACATAGAATGTAAAGGACCAGGTCAACAGCCTGTAGTTACATAGAATATAATGGACCAGGTCAACAGCCTGTAGTTACATAGAATATAATGGACCAGGTCAACAGCCTGTAGTTACATAGAATATAATGGACCAGGTCAACAGCCTGCAGTCACATAGAATATCATGGACCAGGTCAATAGATTTCCTCGGCCTGCTTTGGGCGCCGAGGAAAGCTGTTGGCATGGTTGACTAAGTCCAAAATGTGGCACTGAAAGGATATGAAAAGTTGCATGTTTAAAAAATAACAAGGATCCTTTTGGTCGCTCTGGTCTGTTTTATTCACCTCTACCTTCACAACTATCGCGGAACAAGAGTCTGTCTCAGCAGATAAG